>CABIKL010000349.1:0-23991 GCA_902196195.1 Aptinothrips rufus
ATGAGGTCAGCCGGTCCGGGGGTCAGAGGGTACCACCACTACTGCTACCTGAAGGCGTATCGACCCCCTCACCCCAAGTTAAGGGGTGGTTTGACACCCCCTGAAGTGCTGTTGCGAAATTCGGATCTCGCCACACCTGGTGCAAACCAGGCTGGTACACCCTTTTTGACCCCCTCTATGTCACGTTTTTAGTCTCGTCTGGACCTGCAAGTGTTATCATTGAGTCCTCTACTGGTCCAGAACCCGCTGTCCAAATTTCAGGCCCGTCACTGATAGGTAAGGGGTGTTACCGACCGCCCAAAAGTGCCGTACGCACCTATCAGGGGGTGGGGTACCACCCCACCCACCACCCACCCGGAGCCTGAAATATCGTGCGCTCGCCCTTCTTTGACCTCCTGTGGTGTCCTTGTTGTAGGCCTGGATGAGGTCAGCCGGTCCGGGGGTCAGAGGGTACCACCACTACTGCTACCTGAAGGCGTATCGACCCCCTCACCCCAAGTTAAGTGCCCCCTGAAGTGCCGTTGCGAAACCCTCCGGCTCGGCTCAGTACTGCTTTCTGTGCGTAGCCCCTGAAAGGTAGGCAATTTCCTACTAAAAAAAAGGTCATCAAAATTTTCTATTCGGGCAGGGGGTGGGTACCCCTCTTTGGGTGCGGCCACACCCGTGGCGTCGAGGTTGTGCGCCTCTGTGGGTAACAGAGTTCTTGTAAACTCTTAGTCATTAAAGTTAACTATCTTTAGGAAATATAAGAACTTATCAACTAGAACAGTAAATTTAACGTTTATTTGTTACTTATTAATGTAAACAACCTTTGGCTCTGATAGCGACGCTCAGCTCGCTTGCTCTTAGAGGGGGAATGACCAGGCGGCTACAGTAAAACGTGAATCAATGAAGCAGAGAGTGCCGCTTTACCCGGCGAGAAGCAAGACAACGAGAAATTAAAAGCTAAACGTCACCACTCATTGAGAGCGAACGAGGGCAATCATATCTTGTAGAAGAGGGAGATAAGAGGTGTTTAGATAACCGTTACGTCTCCGGTCTGCTACAGTAACTAGAGCAACACCAAAGTGAGTGTCATGGACGTGCTCGTGTGTCTGCGGCGGCGCGCCAAAAAAAAAGGTGAAGCTTGATTGCTCATTTGGAATCTTTCATTACGACAATAGTGCGCCGATTAGTTTCAAGTGCCGCCTTAGCATCACAAACATCCACATTCTACTCATTGAAGTGATTCACCGATAAGTCGTGCTGTGACTCTCACGCGCGAAAACACAGACGCAATTTAATTGGAAGCCTGACTCAGGATGGGATGGGAAGAATCTCAGGCGGTATGCTACACAAACAGAGAAGGATAGGAAAGGAGAAGAGCGGAGAGACAGCGACGGAAGCCCTTCAAGGGAAATCTGTGCAGATAGTAGGTACATTATCAGTAACCAGGTGGTCGTCGTACCAACATAAAAAGGTGGCAAGCTGCATTCTCCCTTGCAGTCATGTTCCGCTTGTGTGTCTTGGCAGCGCTCCTGGTGTTCTGTACCGGTAAGTGGAGTCGTGAAATAAGCCTCAATGTGCTCCAAGTTCGAAGAATTTGAGCCGAAGAAATAACGCCCTCGGATCATTGGATAACTAGGTCACTGGTCGGTTCATCTACCTTACGTGGATCATTCATGATCATTCATCGTCCTCTTTGTGCGCAGCTCTCCAAGGGGGAACTCCGAGGGGAACTCATGCCAATGCAATAATATGATTTTATAGGAGGGCCGGTGGAGAGAAGGACGAATCTTCGGTTGTTGTTTGGAGGTCGCATAGTCGGCGGGGAGGTGGCAGACATCAAGGACTTTCCATACCAGGTCAGTCATCGAGCGTGAGCGTCCGATTAGGACAAAGGGTAAACAGAGCTTCTCTGTGGCGAAGAGGTAGGCATTCTGAGGGACCGTTCATAAACCATGTAACTCGACTTTATCGGCTTTTTTAACCCCCCCCCCCCCCCAAATCAGCATGCGTGACGCAAGTTTTCTCCTCGATTTTGACTGTTTTGCAATGCGAGTGGAGAAAATACTTGCCGACCCCCTCCTCCCCTAAAACGCGTTACATAATATGTGAGCGGATCCTGATCTGTCCATGCCAGGAAGAGAAGGGAAGTTTCATAAGAAAGTTGACTTTATTCCAAACGACACAAAATTGCTTTCCATCATGTACTCATTTATTTGTTTCCAACTGTTGTAGCTAAGCCTGAGGAACTATGGACGACATTTCTGTGGAGCATCTATCATTAGCAAGACGTTCGTTCTCACTGCCGGGCACTGCGCACAAGGCGGGTAAGTCTGAGTCGCTCTTCGAGAAGTGGTCAGCCTTCACGCTGGTCATGGGAGACTTGTGTTGTGTTCTGTTAAGAGCAGATAATTGGGTGCTCACCATAGCAGCTCCAATTACAATGTTCAAAGAATTCTCTTGAATTCAGCTCGGATTCAAACAGACAAAGACGAGGCGAAGGAAGATCGAGGAATGTTTAATACGTCAAATAAAGGTGGAATTACTGCCCTGCTCCCCCTATCGCCAGAATTCTACAGTGATGTCGGCATAGTCCTAGATTGGCTTATCTTCATGTGAACAAATAAAAGTGACACGACAGAATCTCAACTTTTTCGTTACCTGTATTGAACACAGCGTCTTAAATTTACTTGTTTGTGTCGTGCAGGGTCAGTTCCTTGACCGGCGAAGTGAGTGCTGGCTCGGCGATTATTTCCTCCGGCGATCGGTATAAGATCGCCAAGGTCACAACTCATCCGTCCTACAACCCACAAACGATTGACTTCGACGTGGCTGTCATTCAGATCAGGGGGCAGTTTAATTTCGGACCCACGCAGAAATTCATCCCCCTGCCGGCGGTCGGCGAGAAACTACCCGATGGAAACAAGGTGACCGCGTCCGGCTGGGGCGTGTCGAGGGTGAGTATTCACTGCTTGAAGGTTCCGTTCACAAACTACGTGGCCGATTTAGGGGGAGGGTGATGATGAGCCTCATGTCACGGCCCTATCCCCAATACATGGTGAGGTTAGATTAGATTGGTCACGTAGTTTATGAACGACCCCTTATTTCATTTGGAAGAGAATCAAACCAACTCATGGAATCTTACCCTCCAACTGCAGGAGAACAGCTTCAACATACAGAAAGAGCTTCTCAAGGTGGACCTGCATATAGTGAACCAAGGAACCTGTACAGACGCTTACGAGCAGTTTGGGGGTGTAACGGCACGCATGATGTGCGCTGGAGACCCGGGGAAGGACTCTTGCCAGGGCGACTCGGGCGGCCCGCTCGTGAGCGGCGGCAAGCAGGTCGGCGTCGTGTCCTGGGGACTGGGGTGCGCACGTCGGGGTTACCCCGGCGTCTACACCAGGGTGGCCAACGCTGATGTCCGCAATTTCATCGCTGATGTTGCTGGCGTGTGAATTCACTAGTAGTGCGAAATACCGATTTATTAAATGAGTCCTGTTCTTATACTTTTATAGAAATATGACATCTTATTATTACCACCTTCCTAATACATGTGCGACACTCAACACGCTTTCATAATTTTCTGATCACATTGAAAAGGCTTCGGTTCAGAGCCATTTGGCTTCGGAACGTGCTGCAGTAGTAAGTTGTTTATCAGCCACACCCGTTGAAATCGGAGAGGTGGGATTGAATAGGGAAATGACCCAAGTTAACAAAAGCTTCCGTCATTATGATTGCAAAGAATGCAGTAGCAATAGCCTACTTGGAGGAATGAAAACTGCTGTGTACATTCAACATGATGAATTGTTTCTATCCAAGAGAAGTATTCGAAACTTGATCTAACCAATAGCAGCCACTGGGAAAATCCTGAGGGAAGTCCCTGCGTGCGGAAACGCGCTTTCCGAAATCGAATTCAAACCGCCTGATACATGACATCTTCAAGCGATTTTTACGCGATATATAACACGCCATTTGAATGTAGTTTTCGAATAGCGCACGGCATAATAATTTCCGTTGCAACTTACTTTCTTACTTTGCTACTTGGGCAAGAGCGAAACCGTTGACTGCGGTTTACTAACCTGTCTGTCAGGGTCGCATTACGCACAAAAGAGATACTTTAACAGTGCAAATGTGACAACTAGGCTCTCTTTGTGACAAGCAGAGCAACTAGCGGTTTTCTTTCAAAGTCGTATTCGCGGGCAAGTAGACAAACTCCGGTGGCTCTCTCTCTTTCAGTCTATACTCCACGTGCTTGGGACGAACCTAGTTCTCATAATATCCGGGAGGCAGCGCTACGTGCCAGATTGCTGGTTGCTAGGATACGACGTCGTCTGCTTTTGTTTTGGTATAATCAAAACAGACAAACGCACCAAATGCTTTCTTGATTTCTCTTATCCATTCAAGAACCTGCTTTGAGTTAGAGAGGTCAGTCGGACATTAGTATGTCCGAAGCCTTTTCCAAAATCGGACTGTTCTTTGATGAACTCAACAAGATTCGTGTACTGGAGCCAGATGTTTCCTCACAAACAGAGGAGCTTCAAACAGAATGCAAGGAGTTCGTGGAGAGTAAGGGCTCTTAATCTGATAAATTCTGTGTAAAGGTCATCGCAAATTCTGCTTTAACAGTTTGCTTTGTTGCAGAAATTTCTGACTTTCAAACAATAGCCAATAGCTTTTTAGCCATGGTTGATTCTTTGTCAGAAGAAGTTGAATCAGCTAAACTGAAGGCTATCGGAACTCGAAATCTACTAAAAAGTATGACTAAAAAGAGAGAAGCTCAACAACAGCAATTGCAAGTAAGTAACAACTGAAAACAAAACAGCCATCACTTTACGTTGTTACTTCTTTACAATCATGACTAAAAAGGTAGAAATAAAAAAAAAACATGACGTCCTGATCGTACTTAGACTTTATTGTTAATTCATGCTCATATATGCTAAAAAACAACTTTCTCATTGGTCATTCCTAGGCACTGATACTTGAGAAGTCAACTGAATTGGAAAGACTTCGAATACAACACCAATCATTGATGAGAACAGAGCAAGAACAACAAGAATTTATACAACAACTTGTACTCAATCATTGATACTGAAAATCACTGTAGTTCAAAAATTTGTCTTTCAAAACATGTTTTAACACAGGTCCAAAAAATATACAACTAGTCTTTAAGTAATAGCATTGTAAGTAGAGTAATAGAAACCAATGGTGGTCTCAGAACTCCTTCAGAATCAATCAGATTTTTAATTCAATAAATTTACTGGATTAAAGCTAATATAAATGATAAAAAATTAATTGCAATGACCGATAACTCACGAGACTAGTAATAAGCTTGCCATCCAACAAAAAGCCTTGATAGGTTAGATGGGTCTCTGGCTTGTTGAATAAGACGGTTCACTTGGCCTTCAATGCTGGAGGCTGCTCCCTCCTCTGTGCCTTGAAGTTTCTTCTGTAATCGCGAGAGCACTCTTTCTGCCATTTTATTTTTATTTTGCAATGGTTCTTTCCCTGTTTATTAGAGAGAAAACAAAACAGCAAGAATTAAGCTCACAGAGCAGACAACTTCTTGCATCATCAAATTTATCCTCATTCAAAAATCTAGAATTACCTTCTGAGTCTGCTGAAGACACCGATGCTCGGCTACTAGTTTCTCTCTGACGCCTTGCAGCTTTCTTTGGAGTGATTGTCCATGCATACAACGGATCATAAAGTAAGACTTCTAAAATGGTTAAAATCTTTCCTTGATTCTTTCGTAAGACAGACATGGTTTTTTCACACGACCTGAAATACAGAAGTTGTAATTAAATATAAAATATCATAACTTTCGACCATTGATACATTGCTGTTGAATGACTCGCTGCCACAGACCTACGAAAAACTCCTTCAATTCCTGATACTCCCATACCATCGACAATATCCCTTGTCAAACGGAAGGGAACAGTTTCTGGTGTTGGAAGAAGTCTTCCTTGCTCAAAGGCAATACCTAAACATATTGAATAAAATATTTTTACCAAAAGTTAAGCAAAGGAATTAAATAAGATGGATAACTTCTTTTCTTCACAAATTATTAGAAGGATATACAAAGGCGCAAAAACAAATCCCATATTTCCTATGTACCCACCAAAATCTATGTGGATCAATTCGGCAGTACTCTCATCAATGAGAATATTAGCTACATGTCTATCACCTAGACCCAATATGTAGCCTACAATTGAATTGGTAGCAACACTGCAAAGAGCAAATTAACGAAGAATTAGCTTGCTTTTCATTTACAAATCAGAAAATTTAAGTTATTTAGATAATACCTGTGAATATAAGCTAAACGGTGCTCAAACCATTCTGCTGGGGTAGGGAATTTCTCAGTGAAAAAGAATCTGAAGGCAGGATGAAAGTTCTTGCAAATATGTTTGTATACTTTCAAACGTTCTGCATTTGATTTCTGCCTTGCATTCTGAAAAGGGAGCCAAATTATTACAGGAACAGCATTTCACTGGAAAGCAATTCCAATAACATTAGGGGGAAATTTAGAAACCAGCGTTAAGGAAGTCTTCCCTTACCTCAATCAACGTCCTGCATTTACTTCCCTTCAAATCAGCAGGGTAATACTTTGAATGGACTGCTGGTAGGACACACTGTAGAGGTGCAGTGTTTTCACACCATTCTAAAACACCACATCTTTGTGATAAAGGTACAATCTGCAACATAAGTCACAATAATTAAATACTCTTTTGGACTGTACAGATTATTAGACTGGGTATATTCTACTCACTGTACCTTGTAAGTGCGGATCAGCAGTCTCCTGCGCTTTGTTTCTTTACAAGCTTGCAATAATGTGTTCATGATGGTGAACACTTGCTGCATTACTGCATCCTGCCTCAAATCATCATTACCCTTAAGAAACAGAAAAAAAAAAGTTAAAGTGAAGAAAAAAAAAAGAAAAAAGAGAAACACACACATGTGAAAACTTGAAATTTTCAATCAAAGTTTATGTTAGCTCTCACCTTAACCAACAGAATCCTTGTGATTCCATCAGTACCAACACATTTAATTTTCTTTGGCTTATTGATACCTCCTGCTAACCAATACCTGGGCTCGAAACTGTGGATACCTAGATAGGATATTTGTAAAAGAAATACAATTTTTAAGATTACAAAATATCAATTTTTAGAACTATAAAAGGATTCATGTTGAATAATTCCAGACTCACCAATAATGTTATCATACTTGGCATTAGATTGTACAGGTAAAGTTATGATGGGAAGCATAGCATTGTTCAAAGTCTTCAGTTGACGAAGTTTTTCATCCTTGGGAATGTTGAACACTGTATAAGCAAATAAAAGTAACGGGATTTTGAAAAATCAGGACTTGAACTTGAAGATATAATCTCTTGGTAAACAAATAAATTCACAAATCTTTTCAACTACTAAACAAAATATGAATTATCTATACCTTCAAGCTGCTGTTTGGGTATTTCTGCATAAGCCAAGCTAATAAGAGCACTTGAAAGCTTCTCCATTTCCATTAATATGCTGCTTACAGATTTGTTCTTTTGAAGCTCCTGCACCATCTGAGTGGCACCTAAGACTCTTGGCTAAACACAGCGGAAAAGAGAAAAGTAAATATTCTTGTCTGATTACTAAGACTTGCATTTCAAAAATAGAAATAAGAAAATTTCATTCCTACCTCAGGAACTGGCTTAACTTTCACGCCTGGGTCTTTGTAAGAATTTGCAAGAGCAAGAATCAGAGGAAGTGTGTGATGAGGATGATCACTTGCACATCGTACTGGGAATGAAAAGAAGTCTCAGTAACATCACATATCAGCTGTAATATGATAAATCTAAATTTAGAAAACAAACAAAAAGAAGACATCCTTTGAACTTACATAACAATCTGCACAAAGTCTTGTTAAAAATGTCTTTCATGTTATCTCCAATACGAGCAGCAAGTTGTGGCAGCAATATCACAAATTTGAAAGTTTGAATATTATCCAAATTAGAGCTGACCAGCTTGTTGATTACATCATGAGAAGTATTTTCTAACCACAATGACACCATTCTGAAAACCGGAAGATTCTCTCCCTCTCCAATCTTGAGACTTATAAGGTAATGTCTAAAATGATAAAAGAAAGATGAAATAAACAAATACTATTTGCCACAAAGAACTGGTTTTAAACGCTGTAGGTCCTTAAAGAGGAATCACTTATACAAACCTCATGGCCAGCTCAATATAATGGTTTTGCTCATCATATGTACGCTTGATCTCCTCTTCATCAATTGTTGAGCAGCGATAACTAAGAGTAGCAGTGCGCTGATGATCTGGAGTTTCACAAGACTGCTTCAATTCAGCTGCTTGACTGCGGAGAACTTCCATACATTGAACCTTATTTTGAAATGATTCCGACTTAATGTAAGATGTAATCTGAATGACAAAAAAACAGTATAAAAAATAAAATATAAATCTTTCAAAATAGTATTTGCCTTCATTTAAATCTGAAATAATATTTTTGTACAATCATTCTTAATCATACCCTTTGATACTCCAAATCAGCAAAGTGGGCGAGACAATTATGGGCATCAAGTTGATTGTGAACTGAGTTTTGGGATGACGATTGGTTTAAAATGTTAAGAGCCTCTTGAAAGTAATCTTCTATAATTTGTTGAGGATTCTCTGAACATGTCTCAGCCATCCATCTACCATATAAAATTAGAGCTTGAGCTTGGAGCTTCAACTCCCTTTTTGATTCTGAAAGAAAGCATTCAAACATCTTCCAAATCTGGTCACAGAAATGTTTAGAGAAATTATGTACCTCAATAGAAGCAAAAACAGCAAGGACAAAAGAGAACTAACCCGTCTGTGAAGACTGTAGTTCTTTCAGCAATTTGCCAAGAAGCTGACGCGCAACTGAATTTGTAGCCACATCGATAGCTCCATTAACACTGCTCCAAGCCAATTGAGCTTCTTCAAGACGCAGCTGCCTCCTGTCTTCCACAGAGAGGTTCGATCGAATTGAAAGTGAATGCAGCCACTGTTCTGCAATCTATTTGGACAGAAGCATTAAACATCAGACATAATAAATACATACAGTTTAACATACCTCTTGAATTGAACTTTTACCTGAATCTGATCTTCTTTACGAGCTAATTGAGCTGAATCTAAAGAGAGCTGTGTTAAAGGGTAATTTAAGTCTTCAGGACATTTCCTCTGCAAGTTCTGTTGGAAGATCAAACTTTCTAAAATGTTTGCTCTTTGGGCTAGAACTGACTCTAGGAGAGAGAAGTCATTATATGGCAAAGAACTTTGATCTTTCCATTTCCTTATTATTTCTTGAATATTGTCAGAAGACACAATGTCTTCAACTTCCTGAAAAATTGTAAAATTTTCATACTGCAGCAGAGACAGCAAAGTTTCCATGTCTTTTAAGTCTCGTATTTTCCTCCCTATTCTTTTACAAAATTAATTAGGAAATCATCAACGGTTTACCTGAAGAGCTTGGAGTTGACTCAAAGGTTTATAAATATTATTGCAGCTTTCCAGACTGGCATGAGATAAAGTTGATAATACTTGAAGTCGACCTTCCAAAACAAATTCGTTCACACTACTCTGATTTCCATCACGAATGGCCTGAAGTGCAGAGTACTGATACCATTCAAAAAATCCATCCTGAAATGTATATTTATTAAATATTAAACATTCAGTTTAAGACTTTTGCTCTCAGTATCAGACATCCCGAATTTTCTAAAAACCTTTGATGGAGGAGAAGATGGTGTGCCCCACTGGCCCAAACGCCACATGCATTCCATTTGAGATGAATACAAGTTATCTTTCTGATCTGATGGAAGGGATCCAAGGAAGGTGTTCAATAAATTCCATAGCCCGCTGCGTTTGAGAGCGTTAGCAAGTCCTACAAAATTACAAAGAGATTTATAGTAAACTCATCCATGAGTTTCAAAAACACACTCAACAAAAGTCAAGGACGAAAAGGCAAATCAAAAATATTACCATTTGCTGCTTTCGCATCACGGGAATGAGAAAGCTTCACATCATAGTTTAACAGAACTTTGTCCCACTTTCCTACATGCTCATACTGATTCACTCTTGTGCTGGGATTCAGAAGAATAGAGGAACCACATCCATACAAGGCATCATGATCGCCAATTTGCGTGTATGCCTATTAAAACAAAAGTTTTTACATTAGGAATAACTCATCATACTACAGTCTGAACAAAAGGGATGTTGTTGCGATTACTTTACCTCTCTGAGTAATGACTGAAGCATATTCCCATCTTCTGGATGAATATCACAGATGTAATCCACATACGGAGCACCAGACCCTCCATCAAAATTCGTAGCTCTGCATGAGAAAATTTAAGATGATGGTCATTGCAATGTAATACTACAGAGTAAACTCATTGAGTAGAGATTTATCAAGCAAAATACTTTGTTTACCTATTTTCATGGTTGCACCACAGTTCAAGATACATAATGGATGAGAAGTAAGCTGAGCAAAATTGGGCAGCTGAAGCTACATGCAAATAATTTAAATCCAATGAGATACTGTCATCTCTGGAAATGGAAAACAAGGAAAACTGTCTTAGGTAAAGCATAATCGAAGCATTTACTTGACACTGTGCACACAGATTTTAAAACACAGATTTGATATAGTTACCCTAATTTGGATTTATGTAGCCGCACAAAATTGACAACATTCAGCATGCACTGTACAGATGCTCTATTCAGGTACACACCACCTAAAAAGCAACATTTTTCAAAATTTATTCCAGCTTTTCATTGGCCAGTACCTCAGACATTATTGAAGCCAAATGGTCCTTATGAATTCAAAATCAACTGTTATTTTAATGCAATAACACTCACTGGATGACGAATTTGATGTCTGAGAGCTTGTAAGTGTTAATATGCTATTGCAGTGATTTTCAAAAAATTGAGCAAGACGATTACACAACTGATGGCATATATCAGCTGAGTAACTCAGTACTAGATAAATTAGCACTGGAAGCATTTCTTCAGCAAACGATGTCTTAAGCACACAAAAAATGGAAAAAATGAGTTATTATATTGATGTTATTGATGGGATAAAATATGTCGTTCTCTTATCAAGTAGTTATGGTGATGTTACCTTCACTTCACAAACAGATGCCAAATCTCTGAAGTAAGAACCATCATCTGCCAGACAATCAAGCAGAGCACAAGTCACTCTCGTGACCCACTCTTTGTGCTGTGTCTCATCTCCAGGACACCAAATATCATCTTGACAGAGCATACTTAATATTTTAGTACTATCTTCTGGCAGTGATGGCACTAGTTCAGCTGCATGTTTTGAAATAAATGGAGCTATTTTTCGTGACTCTATCTTTCCATCAGAATAATTTTTATCAGCTGAAAATCAAGATCTACATTAAGAATCATAAATTCGGGTTCGATAGTGATCATGAATTAGAAAGTACTCACAATGCACACTATTAGCACCTCTACAAGCCATGACCTTGTGCAGAGCAGAACTGGCAGCTTTAACAACAATCACATCTTGCTCCATAAGATAATCAGAAAGTAAGTGGGCAGCAAGGGCCATGACACACTTCATTGGGTCTGAGTAGCCTTTTATCATACTAAAGCAGCCATCTGCTGGTTTTAGGACTAAAGTTGTGAGATCTGATGGACCAAGTTCACCCAGGCAACGTGCTGCTTCGACTTGAACCTAACAGAAATTTTAAAACTTTAGACTATATTAACTATTTCCAAAAAGCACTTACAATACTAAAAGAAAAGAAAAATATATACATATATAAATATTTCTAAAAATAAGCACACCTTGACATTTGATGAGGATGTTAATCGGACAAGGGTGCAAATAAGCTGATGCAGAACACTCTTCTTGCAGTCTTTAGTGAAGCCACGACTAGTTTCAAGATCATGATACAAAATTGATAGCTCAGTCTTCTTCTCGGACAGCTGGGAGGAAGCAATGTGCAATAATTACTTTGACGAAGACTCATTGACTTGAATGTCAGTATTTTAACTCATGTTGAATTTGAAATCAATACCTGTTTGTGTAAGAAATGAAGCCCATCAAACAATGAGTTCTGATTAGCAAAAGAGGGAATGCTACCAGCAGAGCTCAGAAAGTGTTTTATTTCATCCTCAAGACTGAAAATATTTGCTCCATACTTAAGCTCACAATGAATGTGATGCATGTCTTCAAATCTTGAATCATCCGGGAATGGTGGCAATCGACTAATGGCATCCGCCAGATGAGCTCGATGAGTGACAATAAGTAATTTCAGAACATGCAAGCTCGCCTCTGCTACAGCACCATTATGAAGAGACATTGGAATCAAACACCCAACAATTGTGTGCAAAATGTGGCTTATTGAAGGTGCACAAACAGGTAGAAGATGTTCAAGCATTACTTTCAGGTAACTGGAAAGACCATAGAGATACAGTATCACTGTTAAATCAAATCACTGAAAAGTCCATTGATTTCTTGAAGACGAACTTACCTACATGAACCAGCACAAACATCATACATAACTGGGTCTTGTTGATTTTCATGGATAAGGTACAGTAAAGTGTGAGTAATATCACTAAGTACAAAATCTGCTATAGTTGAAAGTTTCTGCTTTTCCAAACAAATTGCTACAGCATGAGAAAAGGCACAGTATCTATGAAGTGAAAGGATGCGTTGATCTACAGTAGCAGGATGACACATTTCTTCACGAAGTTGTAGAAGCACCTTGTGAATCACCATAGGTTTCTGATGGCTAACGTAGGTCAACAGCTCTGTGTCAGTCTCAAAAGATCCCTAAGTAACCAAACAAGAAATATTAACAATATGGACAGTAAAACATGATAAGGTTTCCAATAATAACAAGAACAGTAAAAGATGAACTCACTTGCAGGTATTTCATAGTCAAAAGTAAATTGTCATGGGATATGAAAGGTTTCCTTGGCTGAATATGAGAAGGGTCTAATTGAAGAAGAGCTTCATGATGACCAGCATCCCACACTTGCTTTGTAACCTCAATCAATATGCTATCAATTTTTTCAGTAATTAATTCTTTTATCTTCTCGTCACCAAGGACAGAGATAACTTGTTCAAACTGTTTCCTCACTGCTGTATTAATCTCACTTTTGTTATTAATATCAGCCAAATACGGTAAGTAATAAGCATAGATTGATGGAAAACACTCCTAAGATAGAAGGAAAGAAGAAAAAATCAAAGAAGTTGTGAACACATGACACTAACAATATAAAAGGTTCACAAAGTACAGAAAAAACTGAAGATGATACTATGATTAAAGAAGAGTATACACTATATAGAACTGCACTGATGTACCTCAAAAATGTTGCCGATTGAACACTGAACTTGTTGGCAAATAGTATTCAGAAGAAGTCTTGATTCCTTATTTTTCAGCACAACTGGCAAAATTATTTGTTTGAGGCACTTAAAAAATTCACCGAAGGATGAAAAGTTCATCAGTTGGAAAGGAAACTCCTACAAGAGGATGACAGTAGAGGTAAATTTAATAAATGGTCAAAAATATACAAAAAGGAGGAGAATCAGAAGAAACTTTACCAAAATTTGATATCCCCATTTCAACCACTCATCTAGAAGCTCAGCGAGTAAACTGGACAGAAACTCTGGTGTACTCTTAAGCTTCATGGGTCCTGCCAATAATTCTAAAGCCTTCTTCACTGTACCTGGAACATGAATGATAACATTTTAAAGCTTTCGGATTTTTAATAGGTCTAGAGCAATTTAAAAACGTCATTGTGTACCTAAGTTTAGCTCTTTCACTTTTAAGATTCGAAAAGTCAAAAGCAGAGCTTGCTTGTAACATCGAATACTTCTAGCAATGATTGCACAAAGAACATGTAAAACAATGGCAGTACAGTTGGCGCCTTGGTCCATTTTCTCCTCACGAGTCATGCTTTCATCCTAAAGTTAAAACAGAAGAATTTTTACAAACAACTCAATGGGTTAAACCTTTGATTGCTATATAGATATATGAGTAAAAGTTTGAAACATTACCTGCACCATGAACAAATTCAACAAGATAACATTCAATCTTGCAAACATAGTCTGGTGCCAAAGATTGCTTTGATCCTGGTCACTAAGGAGCTTTGCAATACAAGACACAGCTGCCAAACGAACCTCATGAAAAGGACTCAAGAGAGAATACAAAACTTCCTCGACAACGGCTACATGGCCATCATCGCTTTCAAATTTTCGCGAGGCCTCCGAGGGAATCTTATCTAAATCAACTTCCTGGATGAGGTTTGATGCATTAAGCCACCTTGCCCATATAGCGCTTTTGTCAACCTGCATCATCGAATTAATACGATCACTACTAACTGTCAATAACTGATCACTAATTATAATTTATATTAATCACAATGTTGAATATCACCTTCATTAGAGTCCCATAACAAGCAACAAGTTGCAAGGAGAAAATAGGCCCAAACTTCTTCGTCTTAAAGGGTGAGAAAAGTCTTATGCTGCACAGATGCTCCCACTTTTTACAAGATGCAGGAACATGTTTAAAAATATCTGAAATAAAAAATTAAAAGTCAACAAAAAGTTCCTTTTGTGCTTGGAAATAATGTGGCAGACATATGGACAGCACTTCATACAATACTTCACCTTTCAGAATCATCAAAATATATGATGAGACCTCAGCATCATCTTTCCATGTCTTACAAAGAGGGGACATTAACTGAATGATTGAACACAAATGTTTTTCTTTATCCAAACATGGATATTTAAGTACTTTAGATAAAGTTCGAAATATCTGAAATAAGCATAAGCAACATTCAGAATGTTTTCCAAAGGCATTGCATGCAATCATAAAATATTGGGAAATGAACTGAGTATTACCATTATAAATGTGGACAGCAAAGTTAAATCATAAATTTCTCCTTTCAAAAAAGTATCTAACACACGTTTAATTATGGATGTCTGTTTGCCAGTCAGTTTAGTTTCATGGTCTGGGCAGCCATAGCTTGTAAGAACATCAAGACAAAGGATATGGATTTTATCCACATCTCTCAACGTCTCAAAGTGCACCACATGCAAAGTGCTTGTCTCCTGTAAAGACCTTTTTCCAGAAGCACTACTAAATGCCAGGTCAAGGAACTCGTCATCGTAATTATTTGGGAATGCTTCAAAAAGGTTCACAACTGGAACCACAATCTCAGAAGGTGATATATCACGAAGAAGAAGACTAACACTTGACACTAGATTGCTACCGAAGAGCGCTCCTAGCGAAGTTAAGACTTTGCACACATTTTCTGCATCTGACACGAGTCCCTGGCATGCAGGATCAGGCTTCAAAACATCAGGTAACAATACTTTGAGAAGTTCTATGTCTTTGAGGAGCAAACTGTACAGAAAATTGCCACTTAGGGACTCAGTCTTGACAGTACCAAATTCCACCATAAAAGAGAGGACATTGACTGTAAGACAGGTAAGATTGACCACATTGTTTGTTATCTCTAATTTTGATTTGAGAATATCCTGAGGTTTCTTTGGCATTTCAGAATCAGAATCAGAATCTTCATCATCTGCACATTTCTGATTTATCTCTTGACACCTGGCCTCTAACAGGGATTGTAATTTCAGTAAAGATGCTGAGTCCATAAGGTTGGGACAGACAAACTCTAAGCTCTGATCATGAACACAATGCGGTAATGAAATTTCAGATGGAAGGAGTAGACCAGCTTCAAAATCACTAAGACAGAAACTTTCTGGTACTGATGTACGTTGTAAGTCATAGCAATTTCTTGTCTCACAAGCCTCTAATTCTATTCTGCATTTTCCCCTGATGACCAAAATGATTAACACCTTAGCAAGCAGCTTCAAGTCAATGTCCACATTCCATGACGTCAGCAACCAATCAAGCAAACCTATACGAGCAGCTCCAATAGGCAGCTCCCAAGGCGCAACAAGATGAGTTGGTCCAGATGCACATGTGCTCTCAGGAAGTGGAAAATGTGAAAGCAATATTAACAAAGAATGAAGGCTTTCATCGGACAGTTTAATCATTTGGGACTGATACATCTGCAGAAGTGACTGAAGACTCTTCAATGGGACTTTCTTCAATGATATAAGCTTTCTGAGAAGAGGATGGCTTTCTGTATGGTTCAATCCAACAGATCTTACAGATGTTTCCCAAACTTTTAGCCAGATGTCTGATGTGAGTTTCCTTTTTGCCATCAACTGGAGTACCTGCTCACAACAGTCACAGATGCAACTCATAATATTGGGCTTCCTACAATTACATTGCATCTCACTTAGAATTTCCAGAAGCTGGAAGAGATCTTGATTTTGAAGTAAATTTGAATACTTCTGAAGAATTCGTAATACTAATAATATCCAGTGTTCAGATGATGGGTCTTTTCTGGTCGACTGCAGTTCTTCAATAATTGCTTCGATGCCAATTGCCCACTTCCTGCGCTTAGGAGCAGAGGCTGTAATAGTTTCATTGACTGATAGTGATATATCGTAAACTGTTTGTTTGTTACCAAACAGCTGGTTGCAAAGCTCCACAGAAAGATCCAAAAAAGAGTCTGATAACAATTCGTGGCCAATAGTCTTCTTCTCTCTTCTTTGCAAGGCAGTCATAACAACACGGAACATAGCACAGAGGTGATGATTCCAAGCGTTCCAGTCACAGGCATATGCACAATCATTGCCCTGTTTGACCCCATTGGGATGATGGCATTGCACTTGAAAAAGTAGGAAATCAAGCACCAGCTTATTTCTGGGACTACTGATTTCACATCTGCAGTCGAACATTTTTATGACTGAATTTAGGATCAATTCACCCAAATGACATACACCAGTACGACTTTCCTTGGCAACAATCGTACATGCACAATATGTCAATGACAGCACAGCTTCCTGGGTGGCAGCAGTTTTATTCAGATTTAAAAACTCCGTCTGCAATAGTGGTAGGAGCTTATTTTTGACTTGGATGCCTAAATGTGATTGACGGCAGCCATGGTACACCACTAACTCCAGTAGATCTATAACACAGTGCTTGGCCCAGTCCTCCAGATCATCCTTTCTATCTTTAATGAATCTAATGACATTGTTGAACAGGTCATCCCACTGATCAGCGGTAATTTTATTCCTGTAATGCCGAATCGGGATGACATTATCTAGCAAAATAATTATATAATGTGCACCAAAATTTCTCAATAAGTATGTTTCTGAAAAAATTCTGGAGCAAGCAGACAAAATATCGTCACATCTGATGATTGGCTTTGAGGCATTCGCTTTTTTCAGAACTGTTTCAACTAGAGATGCATATTGTTTTTTATGGCTGTCTCGGGTAGATGCAATTCCTGCACCTTTAGATTCATCTGCCTGCCATTTTTCTGCTTCCTAGAACAGACAGTGCAAAATAATTCCAATGGTTGGCAATTATCTTCAAGCTTTTAATTCAAAGTAATTACCAGAACCAAACACCGATGAGCATTTACAAACAGAACGTTCCAATTCACACTGTCTGTAAATTTATTTCTGTTCAGTATGTGCGTAACTTCAGGATTTGACAAATGCTCCAGTAAGTCTTTCACCCCTTTCTGTAAAAAAATGGCAGAATGAAAGTTCAAAATAGATCCTCATAATCAAAGTTAACAAGATTGTAGAAGATATAGTGTAAGACAAAACAATACTGACTTTTCTGTCTGTTATTTTGGTTGATTCCAACAACTGAGAAACCTTAAGAATGATGTGTTCCATAGTGGCTTCGAAGAGGAATAGAAAACTGTCACAAAATGAAAAAAATTATACTGTAAAAAGCAATAAATACATGAACAACCCATCATCTGTATCAGAGCTAATGCTAAAATGCGACTGAATCAAAAGTAAATAAGAATCATCAACTCCTTTAGGTAGAAACAATGCGTTTTCGACTGGGTTTGAAGAACAGTGGTTAGTCGTCCGTCCTCGTCCTACGAATCGTCGAAGACACATGGAGTTTATCATCACCGTCACAAAGTAGGAAAATAAATCAAAAATATTTCGTAAGACGCTGTTCGTACCATAGATTCCAGAAAGGGCTATGATGTTTTGAGTGCAGAAAGGGAATAAGATTAAAAATGTCAACAGATCGTATAGTTAGCGCTCGATGGATAACCAACATACGAAAGATAATGTGTACGTTATTAAGAGTTCAAAAGCAACATGTCATTCAGATCTTGTATACCAGATTAAGATTGAATGGTGGAAACAAGTTTAAAAACAAAATGAAGAGGAAATTTTCTGATGGAATTCAATACAGTTTTCATAATTTAGAATAGTGCCGTGTTCGACTGCATGGCACAGTACCGGCACCCGGCGCTTTGCTTTGCACTTGCTTGCACTTATTTATATGCATTTCGTTTGAATTTGGTGTAGTGTGTCTGAAGAATGCTTGCACTTAATTCCTCTATTTCAGGGATAGCACAGACGACAGCCCTTACTGTTCGATTCGAATAACAACAATTGACAACAATCGTTCAACGACCGTGCCGATGTGGCTGTCTGCTTTCAGCTGACGTTGATTTAAAAATAGTCTTGACTTAACCTATGAAACACAGCCACGAAAGAGTGAATTATTTTCAGCTGTTTCGTCGGTTTAAGCCTGTTACGCCAATTCCTCATTTTGCCAGTCACCTTGAGTGCTCCGAGCCATCGCATTCAATAGTTGTCATGTTTGGGATATTCGATATTCCTAAAATGAAAATTGTGCTGTATGCACTGACGTTCCTTGGATACGCATATAGCGGATATGGCGCAGACGTTATTTCACATCTCCGGGACGCTGTATTAGCTGCTGAAACGGTGTTTGGTGACTTTTTCGATAATTTTATTCAAGTGGCTCAAAGATTTAAAGGTTTAACTGATGTTTTAAATGCCGCTGTTGATGAGAACTGTCACTTCACTTGTCCAAATGGTGCGTACAAGTCTTTGTTACTTTGGGGGCTTCCCCATCCTTGAACCTGTTCTCTGTAATTCATATTGTTGCTAATTGTATATTCAGGTATGAAACCAGCGCCCAATAAGTTCCACAAGCCAACAAGCAATGGCTGTGGTCCTGTTGGAATGGAAGTGAGTGCATCTATTTGAGTAGAATTTTAAACTATTGACACCACCAATGTACATTGCTTTTCAACTGAAATAACTTACAGATTTTCTCTACCCACTGAATAGATCCCAGAGGGGGCTCTTCCTATGACAGAAATGACTGGATGTTGCAACGAACACGATTTATGTTACGATACTTGCAATAATGACAAAGAAAAGTGCGATTTCGACTTCAGGCGATGCTTATATAAAATATGTGACAGCCATGCTCAAGCAGTTGGTGCTGCCCTAACTAAAGGTTAGACTATATATTTCATGCTGTGAAATAATATAGAACATATTATGACTGCAATCTTAGGGTACTTTGAGATGAAAAGAACATAATAAGTTTTCTTTAATTGTGTTGCAGTTTGTAAGAGTGTGGCAAAGACACTCTTTTCAGGACCTATTACATTAGGATGTAAGTCATACCTAGACTCCCAGGCTGAAGCTTGCTTTTGTGGAACCAGTGGAAAAAAGCATGCCCATAAAGAGCTGTGAGTTTAACTTATTGGTGGGTACTCTAGTTATAAAATCAAGCAACAATAATGGATCTGAATAAAATATATTGAAACTTGAGTGATACAGCCACAGTTTGTACTTCTTTCAAGCCCTGTAAACACTGCTTAGAAAAATGAACTAAAATTGATTACAAAGTTCTTTGTAAGTTTCATAATCAAAAGAGTTCTAAGTACATCCCAGAAAAAGAAATTAAAAATTGAAATACAAAATTATTTAAATTTTGATGGAATAATCAGTATTGTTATGCCACAAGGCCCAGTTTTTTGCTCAATTCACCACTTTCATGCAATGCTTTCACATCAGTGCCACCTCCAACACATTCACCATTCACGAACACCCGGGGAACCTGCAGATAAAGAAACAGAAGGTGCAATGATACACTCCAAACAATGAAGAATGTAGTCCTACTTAGTAACCAACAGCTGCATCAGAGAATGGCAATACTGAAACTGATTTTTAGAATTTCTATAACTGTTTCTGGTGATACTTACAGTAGTAGCGCCAGTCATTTCTCCAAGAATTGCTTGAATCATATCGCCATCATCACGTTTATCCAACTCCACAGCAGTGTACTTACACTTGATCTTGTCAAAGACCTGAAATACCAAAATCATGATTTGTGCATACTTTTCACAACCAATAAAAATAAAGCTGTACTGTTTTTTTTTTAATGAACAAATTTGCTGAATAGATATTTCTTATTCTTAATAGTAACAGAAATTCATTGAGGCTCATGCTTACCTCTTTGGCCATTGTGCAGTAAGGACAGTAGGTTTTTGAAAAGATAACAACTTTGTCATCTGAGATCATTTTTTTCACAAGTTGTGCAAGTTCACCATTCATGTCAACAGGTTCAATAGGACCTAAACAACGAAAATAACATGAAGTATTAACTATAAGCAGACGATTTATAATAAATAAAAAATGATTCTCAAATATTTTATATTATAAGTCGTCAAGTTGTCAGAGTTGTATGAGTTTCTGTGTCTCAGTTAAAAACACCAGTGAAGTTGTCAACTACAAGCAAGACAAATTCTATACAAAACATTTTCTTGATAAGAAATAAATAACCTTATAGAAGTTAATTTATAACAGTCTTTCCCATAGTAGTTGATGTAAGAATATATTAACAGAGGACAATGGTGAGCTTTCACCCAAATGAATCAATTTGCTTCACACAATCTACAGCGTTCTGACTGTTCAAACTCAAATACCAGCACATTAATATTGTAATAACTACACGCTAAACAATATTTTCACGAATTACAGGAATACCTTTCTTTTTAGGAACACGTGGGCAGAACATGGTGAAGGAGTTGAAATGACAATGCTGAAAAAGAATACAGGAACTGTGAGTCTGGGTAAAGAATTTAAAAAATTGGCATTCGTTCGTAGCAACTCGACTCTAAATTTCAACAGAATAAAATCTTGGAAGAAAAAGAATCTCATGGTATATGTATGCTCCGTTCCAAAATAAAATCAAGAGAACTTTGTCTGCCGTGATTTTCTTAGCTATTATGGTTCGAAAATTTCCCGAATCACAATTATTTCATTGTAAAATACTATAGCCTTGAATGTCGAATCGATAACCGGTTATCTAGGAGCAGGTTATGCTTCACTTATGATTGCAAATCAACTTTAAGAAAGATGGATAGTTATGAACGCGACATGGAAGGCTCACTGCTCATTGTGAAGAAAAACATATTTTATACTTATTCGTCAATGCACTCACCAACTTCCTTAAGCGGCTTATCAGTGTCCTCACGAGAACTTCTCACCTCACAACTAGACACAGTGAGACACACTGCACACACTACTGTCAGCGAGTGAGAGTGAAATGGGGAACGCGAACCTGTCGGGAACGGAACGGAACGAAGAATGGAATTCACCCATCCCACTTAATCTTCCTTTTCCTTTCCTCCCCTTCCCTTTCTCATTCGCTCCTACGTCTCTTCCCTTTTCTTCTTTTCTTCTCTGTTCCGTAGCCCGAAGGGAAGGGACTGAAGAGAAGGAAGCAGTTACGACTACGACGAACCAAATTATGATAGACCATGAATGAGCCCGCAGATGGACTTAGCACACAGTAGTCATTGCCTGAGTAATGTCTGATTATATTGAAAATGAATGTCACTGACAGCCTCTACAAAATTGCGAGTCACCCCGTCCAGTCACGTAATTTGTCAAAGCTGCAATGTTTCTGTATGGCTCAGTTGTGGAGTTAGACGTCAACAATCCATGAAGCACGAGATACACAAGATTAAAGACTTACCACGCCAAAGTACGCGAAAAATTCTTTGCAGAAAAGACATTTTACTCTGCGATGTTAATCCGGAGAGAGGACGACAGATAGGTTAGAAAACGACCGACCGCTAGACCAACAATTCGACTGCAGCGCTCTCTGCTGGGGAATGCCGAATGCCACCGCGCGGAGGTTTGACTTGATGGTCCGGAAGAATGTGTCGTAGTTTCTTTGTTGCCAACATCTGTGCAAAGTACACGTTGTATGTCAAGATGAGGAAAAGTTGAAAAAATAAGTCAAAGAAAATATGTTTTTCCTTTTCATACTTTATTTTCTTAGATCCGGAGAAAAAGTCAAATTTCCTCAAGTTCCACAACAAATACACAACGATATTTTTTATTCTCTTTAGACGTTATTATTTTTGATTTTGAAGTGCTCTGCTCAGTTGCTCAAAGAAGCATACAATGCCCCAACACGTCAATATAGTGTGTGACCAAGTATTGTCTATTTTGATGCGTTTTGCTGTTACATTCTGTTTTATGGTAACTTAACTTCTTGGGAGGCTTAAATGAACAAAATCTTTCTTATTGGTCGAATTTAGGGAACAAGTAAAAAGTAGGTCCATTCCATGTAACTTACATCACGTGGAAATATTGCGCTAACGGCCTCGTTAAAAAGTCGAACAAAAAATGTAAAACAAAGTAAGTTGTGCAAGAAAAGTCTTCCCATGTTTCACATAATTTAAAAGAAACAGCAGTCAGGAGTAGAAATTTCTATGTAAATGTGATATAATGGAAACAAATTTAAGTCGTCATCTTCATTATTACCGATAACGGCACAGGTACATTCAGAACAAACAAAAGTACATTCCACAAAACATACTTTAGTAAGATCAAGATAGTTTAAGACAACACACAAGAATAGGCTTATAACCAATGAGACAAAGCTTGAAACAATCATAGTAGATCCTTCTTACTGTACAAAAATAAATATCGGGGAACAATACTTATATTTTTATGAAAGGAGTCTCCTGAATCCCTTTTTTTTTCTATGAACGCGTCATCGAGTTGAAATTAAATTTTAAAAGAATAATGATTACGCGGACAACCTGGTAACTTCACAATAACATTCTTATTGAGGCAAGAAGAAGTGAGATATTCTCATAAAACTGAAATTGATAACGCAACTCCCGCTATTGTTTTCATGAGCGCTTAGTGCCTGAGTTGGAATGTGCTTAGAATTTGTCGTCGCGGTGTCACATATCGGCTGCTGGCGTAGTTTCTTTTCTTAAGTCTCACGCTTTTGTCAGGTCACTATGTCTAAGTCGCACTGCTTCCCAATCCGTGAGAGGTGGCTCCCATTGAGATGTGATTCATCAATCGACGTGGAATCGACATCAAAATTCGAGAATTTGTCGATTTTATGAATCGGGGAGATTCGACGTCGATTCCCTTATCCACATGAAATCATAGCGGTTTCTTACTGGGCCATGCTTCGATGCCATCCCATATTTATGTTAAGCAAAGTCGAAAGAACCATTTGAAGGCCAACGAGCTTCTTATTTATTATTGGTTGCAGTTCGTGAAAAGAGTTTGGTTTTATCAACAGAAAAGACGCTTATTAACATGACTCCTATGCAACTTAGAAAACTCCCACTCATATCAACTGAACGTGCTTGCGTAAATCAGGATGATGGCACGCATGGTAGCGCGTAGCATTTTGAGTCCAGGAGGTACACAGGAAACAGGACTTGTAAATTAAGAAAACACAATAAAAAAAGAAATTGTTTCCATGAACATTTTCACCCTAAACAAATCAATTATTTCAAACTTACAAATATTCGAACTTTGGTAAACAGTTCCTTATGAAAAAAATAACCACACAAGAAGAGAGTACAGGGTAAAGTCACAGATCAGTGGAAATCATCTACATCTGACAGAAATATATCCACACAAAATAGAATCAGCTAAAACCTAAATCTTTCATGAAATTCTAGCCACACATACGCAATTTTAGGAAATCACGGAAAAGGGGGGGGGGGAGAGAGAGAGAGAGAGAGAGAGAGAGAGAGAGAGAGAGAGAGAGAGAGAGAGAGAGAGAGAGAGAGAGAGAGA
>CABIKL010000350.1:0-23989 GCA_902196195.1 Aptinothrips rufus
AGAGAGAGAAGAAAGCGTTGGTGCTAAGTGCCTTCATCTTACTGCCTTTCAGATTTTGTCTGCGTCTTAATTTGTCAGCCAAAGATCGAAGCCATCTTGCTGTTTTAGTACACCTCATGCGAAGTGAAAATGACGTTACATTGGATTGGCCCTTTTCTGGTCGTATTTCCCTTAAGCTTATCCACCCTACAGATCCTCAGCGGCATTTGAAGGAAACGATGATGTCAAGACCAGAACTTGAAGCTTTCAGACGTCCTCGTCATGAAATCTGCCCAAGAGGTTTTGGCTACACAGAGTTTGTGAAAGTTTCTGATCTGCTTAGTATTGGTTTTCTTGGTGAAACTGACACATTAGTTTTGCGAGTTCAGGTTCAATGTGTGTGATGTTTGAATGATTGCAATTAGTGAATCCTAAACTTCTTTGTACAAATGTACTGTTTTATTAATGCCTTACCATCTGAGAAATGCTGTGAAGTGAATCTTATCCGTCCAGAGGGGAACAAACCAATTTTGGGGTATTGGAGCAGGTTGGTAGGTGTCTTGTTATCTGTGATACTCACATCACATGTCAGTCATATTTTCATTCTGGAAGAAATTTGAGGTTTCTTCACATATTATACTATTGATCTACTTTCATTGTAGAAAGTTATCGATTTTTCTGTAGAGCCAACACGTAGTCCTTTATGAAAAATATGACAGCTGGACATTATTTATGGAAATGAATATTTGTTTGTATTTTGTGTCCAAACTTTTCTCACAAAACTTCTTATTCATTGTAGACTGTAAACGTTCATAGCAATGAGACACAAAATTGTGTTGCTTTGCCTTTGTTCTGTCCAAAATTTGGGCTGAAATAAAAAGAATAGACTTCATATGTTTAAACTGTATATTTATTGGCATCAAATATAGTTCCCAGATAAACCGTCAAAACAAAAAGCTTTGACTTTTGACACAAACTGAAAAAGATACAAACATCTGAGATGACAGTAAAATGTTTTGCATTCTGAAAAATATTTTTAGTATGTCATCCAACAACAAATTATTAGATGGTCCAGCATATGACACAAGAAAAAGACAAGAAAAAAAAAAAAAAGAAAAAAACCAATTGTAAATAGGAAGAGCTTTAAGAAGCTCAAAGATGGCATTTTGACAAACCATTGTTCTAACACCGACTACACAATAAATTCACACAAAAATTAATATATTCATAATAAATTGATATAGATAGATTGGTATATGTATATACAGACTTCGTAAATTTTAATTTTAAATTAGTGGTTAATTCATAGCACTTACTGTGCTGTGAGCAGGTTAAGAATGTGCAAAGGGGACAGTACGTACAGGATACCAACCACATCCACAATGTTTAACTATTTCAAGCAGATGTTGTTGGGTCAAATGATAGCTTAAAGAGAGTGAGTAACATTTGCACAATCCTACTGGGGTCTAAATGGCGAGAATACAGACTCCTTGAGCTGATGGCTTTGCAAAAAATAATTGTTTGCTGAACTGTGCTGCTAGTCCGAAGTAACAAATTTTTCGCTACTTAAACATGTTCATCTTGAAAAAAATACAGTTCTTATTCCTTCACAACTATTACATGTGAAAACTTGGAAAGTAGAAGCAAGAAACATTATAATTAGTCATGATTCAGGTAACAACAATGAACACTAATATAGGTATCTGAGTGCAAAGTAATGTGAAATACCCGTCTTGCCGTAAGTTAATATTCACATGTTATGACATTTGCACCCCCAACTCACTTACTCCTCTGACAGAAAGTTCACAATGCTGCTGTGGTTCATCAAAGCAAATGTTATAATCGATTGGTACAAAGTATTTACAATATGCTGAATATTCAAAAAATTGGTGGAGGCATAAAACAAACCACAAAAATACCACAAGATTAATAAGAAGGAAATATGATGATGGTAACATACAATTAAAATGTAACAACATGCAGGCAGATGAACGATCGCTTCATAACAGTTCTGAACATTTGCATTACATAGTGGTAGGAAGTGAAATCTTTTCAACTGGGATTCCCTCTCGATGTAGACAAATCTACATCAGATCTGTCCCACTTTTAAGGTTTTGCTGCAACTTCCAACAGAGATGAAAACTGGAAAGGTTGCAGTTGCAGCAATTATCACAGTTGTTTTATCAATGAAAAATGACTGCTTCATTAGAAGTTTAGATCAGGTACAAAAACAAACTCTGAAAAATTCAGCACAAGTTTCGGCCACCAGAACAATTTGAGCACATTATTGAGGCATGTTATGATTTTTAGTGCATGTGGAAGGAGAATTGAAAACTGCAAACATGATAGTAGTTTTCTCAACTAGGGGGGATACTTGTCGAAAAAGACTATACCACAATATGAATTGCATTATCTAATTTCACTTATTATGTTACTGTTGGCAGACACTATTTACCAGTCACCATTCTTATGATTTTCAGTGGCTCCAAGGGGAATCCCAGCTCTTTTCCATTCTACAGTTCTTTCACACATTACTTATCACCTGGTCTGGTGCAGGTACCTGCTTACAATTAAAATACATTTTTGACTGAAGGAGGAAATAATAAAATTACGCCACACCAATACATAATGTAAAATCTGATGTTCCTTGGAATGACTTAATAGGAGTTGGCTGCTAAAAGAGTTCCTAATATTCTTGTCCTGTCCATGTTCACACAACCAGCATGGCACTTTCAGTACAGACTCAGTTTGATTTGAATGTCTCATTCTAAGAATCACGAGAAACCTAAACATAAGGCTACCAAAGTTCAATATTGTTTTTGTTTTTTTCACAATGAATATCTCACCGATAAATTGTTATGATTTAAAACTTAAAATAGATGAAGATTGTGCCATTTTTTTTCAGTTCAAAGAGTAGTGACCTATAATACTCAGCACACAGGCATAAGGGAGAAGAGAACTTCAAATCATGTGAAACCCTGTTCTGATTGAAATCCTCACTAAAGTCATGAAATTTATTACATGGTTCTTTCTAGAGATTAAAGCCAGGCACACAATATTTCCTTGGTAGGGATCCCAGAAATACCTCAGGATTGCAACCAGGCAAGGAGTATCACTAATTGATAATCAGTCATTGACAACTCCTACAAACAGACACAAGAGAGTTCTTGTACAATGATTTTTGTGAGCCTTAATGATTACTTCAGCATACAGAACACGCTTATTCTGAACAGTCTGACTGGTTTTGGTCTGTCTTGCAGGTAAAACAAAACGAAAACTAAGAACCAAAGTTGGTTTCAGCCCATGACAAGAGATCTTTACCTTATAGGCAGGTGAGGTACATTCTCATCAGCAATTCATTCGCAATCGCGGTGCTGCGTAGCAATAATAAGAGATGGTTCGAGCTTAAATGCTCCAGTCATTTGAAATGTTCATGAGTGAGCACAACAAGAACAACAATAATACTCGCGCTCTCCATTTGAGCAGGCAAGACAAAGAACAATAAATCAGTTTGTTTTGTGATATGATCACATAGTTGCCCTACCAGGATTTATCAGACATTCAAGCTAATTACAATCAAAACATGTACAGCTGATAAAAGGTACACCAATGTAAGTTGCCTGCAACAAATCCAGTATCTAATGAAACACGTATTTATAAAAATTGTATATGTAGCTAGACAGGTATACATTGATTTTGATTTCTAACACACACAATAGCTTCAAACATATACTATATACATGTCCTAGGACAAAATTGAATCTGAAATTTCAACAAATTGATGACCATACAATAGAAATTTAATATTTAACAATCATTAACATAGGACTTTCCCCACAATCAATCAGTATAAATGATAAACTCTATCCATTGTACTTCTTGGAGATTAAAATGTATCTCGGAGTGTTTTTATTTTACCCACAATTTGCGCTCAGCTATGTAAATGTTAATGATCAAAATCGATTTCTTAAAATTTGAAAGCATTGGACAATTTTTGAAGAAAATATCAACTAGCAAAACAGAATAAAAATATACTCATTTGACAAGAAAGGCATTTGTCTTGCCTCTAATAGATCTCTGATAACACTGGGGATAGAATCGAGCAGAACAGCTTAACTTTTCAATTAGGTCAGCATAAACATCCCTGAATTACTTAAAAATAAAACTAGCAGATGTTCGCTAGTGTTTATGCTACAATATCACAGGTCTTAAAACACATTCATTTCTCAAATGTAACTTACAGCTTCTACTTGTGATCTGTCCTAGAGAGGCCGTAAAATGTATTTCTGTTCCGAAAAGAAACCCATTTGGAAGCAGGTGAATTGCGTCAGGTTAAATTGATCTCATAATAGATGTACCCACTCAGCAATTTTTTTGGTCTCATCTGAAAATAAGTTCTGATCTGAAAAGTTGAGCAAATGTGTGAGCATTTTGAGTTTGTTCCATCAATCATGATTGTTTGTAAAAAATTATTTCCAATAATCGGAAAACCAAACAGTGGGCAACACAGTTCAGCCTGAAGTTGGCTCATTGAACATCATCCGCTAACAGATATGGGTTCCCACTGATTGGCATCCAGAATGACATGATTCATAACGAATAATCATATTGCTTGATAGAACTGTTTCAAGCACAATTTTAAGATGGAATGCGCACACTTATCTGACACATCTGACTTACAGATGATAAATGATTACAGAAATGACTCATCTAAGAGCATTTAAAGCTCAGAAATTGTATCTACATCGATGAAGCGGCTATAAAAAGAAGTACATTGCTCAATCAGTGCAAAACAGATACCAGTTTCAAAAATCAGCACTAAATTTAACAATTTGGTTCAAGTAAGCCTTCGGTACATGATTTGCCAGTTTATGTTGTATTTTTTAATTTAAGTCTTAAGTGACATAATCTTAATTTCATTTGTAAAAGTAGCACTGACATGACCAGCAAAAAAATACTACCCACAACTCATCAACACAATGCTTCTCGATCACATAGCATATCATACTTGCCTTGTAATTATATAACAGAAAATATACCCTCAACCGCAAAGTCTTTTCACCATAAAAGTATTTGTATGGAAATAATATTCATAGTTAGTTTCCCAAATAAAATATAAAAGCAACAGGTATAGGCAGCACATTTAAGGAGAAGGGCAGATCTCCTTCAACCGTTTATCTACATTCTACAACACGCAGTATGAGCATAAACATGAATCTTGCAACCATCTAATATAGACACACATGCCTAGAGAATACACGATAAATTTTTGATAACTTTTCAGAAAATAGGAATATCACTACTATGGTTTGCATCTATCTTACACATAACTACACCAGCTTACAATCAGTATATGAGAGAATACACTCAGATGCAAAAGAAAAATTCAAAACTTTTATAAACTGTGCCGATATTGTAAGACCTTGATCACTTTCATAAGAAATGTCATTGTATCCATAGCAATGCCACGTAGGTACCATATGCAGAGCTGAAATGATAAAAACTACCAACAGTAGCTAAGCGGTTTTCAATTCAGAGGGTAACTGTAAAGTATAGGGCTAATGAAAAATAAAATGCTTTTGGGCCAAGACTCTTCCTCAATTTTCTCAAAGCACCAAAGGAGCGAAAGAGATCTCATATCATTCAAAACACAAGCCAACTATATGTTTCGATCCTCATGCACTTGAGCAGAATTTGGGGCAAAAGGAAAGATAAAGAATTTCCTCTCACTCATATTACTAAGGTGACCTACTGATGTGGGTGGACAGTTAGGTTAAAACTGTGAACCATTTCATAAAGAGCAAAAATACTCAGTCAGTTCTTCGTAACCACGGAAGGAGTGCTGCCTATCATTTTTGATGATGTGTATCCATATTTGGCACACACATGCGTCATTCACAATTGTAGAAAAATATAATAATTAAACATCAATTGGTATTACTGCCTGTCGAGTGATCATACTTGTATGTTTAATTAGTTCATGCAGTCGTTCTGTAACATCTATCAGATGTCTACACACAGAGCGCTCTATACTGTGTATTGCATATATTCATTTAAAATTTAACCTCATTATTTCTGAATGCTGGAGCACACTACTGAATTGTTAGAATCAGTTCCTTTAGTGGAACATTGCGATAATATGCAAGAGGATGACAACAGTGAACACAAAGTTGGTCACTCATGATGAAGCACATTCTCATCACTAGTGCATAGTCACAGTGTAGATGATTACCAATCAATTAGTTACAATTGTGTCATAGTTGACAAGAATGAACATGGAAAAGTAGCCTTCCACCTCAGTATAACAAGACTGGGTCCAATTAGCAAAATATAATATTTTGATCAATGGGGGTTATCTGTTTTGTTTTTAAGTTCAACAGAACTTTGTTGGCAACAAAGAATAGGATCACAATTACGTAGAACTTACGAACAAATGTTCCATTATGAATGACTAATGAAACAGTTCAATGTTGCAACAATGAATCAAAATACATTCAAAACTTTCAAGTTTCATGCAAAGAACTCACATAAATGACATCCAGATTGTTACACAGATGCTTGCCATTACATCAGAAAATATATCAGTGTTTCACTCTGAACCAGTTGTGGAAAATTTCTTCAATCAAGCTACAATGTTAAAACGAGATACAATAAAAATCTTTTCCTGATAGAACTCCACTGAAACATGGATTCTTTTCAGCACCAACAAAGAATCATTCCTCGATGGCTAGCACCATACTTACAACATTACTTCAGCCCTGTTCTTCAGGAGCAGTAACCCTGTGAGATTTAAGAAAGGCCACATTTCAAAGAAAAAAAAATCTGTGGCCTACTGGAGTGTAAAAATGTTTCTCCAAATATTTTGCTTTACAAAATAAAAAGCATTATTCCCACATTGGAATGCTAACAGTAACTCTGATCTGGTGCTCTTACACATAACAGATGTGCTTATATCCAATTAAAATGTGGAATAACATGAGATTTAATCATTTTACAGGCAATCTCTGTAAAGGTTTCTCAAAACTTAATGTATCACAAAAATCAGAGAGATGGAACTATAGTTCTTACTACCACAGGTCTTTCATTAAATATCATATATTGATAGGAAACAGGTACGATCTTACTATTCTTCTGATTTGTTTATTATTTCCTCCCAGAAAGCACTTTTTACTGACATTTTCCAATGGTATTTCTCAAAGGGCCCATGAACTTAAAATGTATGAGGAAGTCAATTTCTTCTGGTATGGGACCTTCCTTGGCAAACAGGTATCCAATTATTAAAGTATGTCTCAAGACTGCATGTAGTTTGTTGAGATAAAAAAGACTGAAATGCAAAAGTGCAGTAATGTTCTTGAACTCTTATGGGATCTGCAAACGTAAAGAGCCCCCAACTCAAGAACAATAGTCCCCAAGAAAAAGATTTTCTCTACATTAAAATTTTGAATTCTTAATCGATGGAAAAGCGCTTTCTGGGACTATCGACATAGACACAGATTACATCATCTACACTTGGTCCAAAATATCAATCTGCAAAGATCTCACAACGAAAAAGGTAAGTGGATATTGTTACCATAGTAAACAATTAACAGTTCTTTCACTTGCTTTTAAATTTACAAGTTCACAAAAATAAACAAGGAGGAAAAACCAGAGAAAGATGCAAATTCAACAAAATATCAATGATGAGTAAAGAGATAATTCATCAAGTTCAACAAATGGAGAAGGTGCCACAAGAGTGCACATCGAATGACTCAAGACCCGCTTGAGGATGAAAACAACTCCCTATTAAGTACATCACATTGGCTATGGACAGCCACTTATGGGTTCCGGACTTAAAAAGATAAAAAAAGGAACCATCACACTACACCAATAACCTATTTAAAAGATAAAGACTAAGAAAATATAACAAGACACTCAAATATCGGGAAACAGATCATAAATGTGCTCCTTGGAAGAATGGAAGAAACAAGGCATCAAGAGGTCACACCACAAAAATACTGCTCATTAAGAATCAGACCCCTGTCAAATAAATACTGCAACATGGTACCTTCTTATACCGAACTTGGAAAGAATGGTACAACACGAATCTTAGAATAATAATAATCATACAAAAATAGAAAAGTTATCTGTTTGGAAACTTTCAAATGCTGCAAATAACATAACATGCATGGTTTGATCATCAATAACACCTTCCACAAATTTAAGAGAAAGAAAAAAAGAAAAAAAAGAATTAACCTATGGACAGAAATGCAAGAATCAATGATTTAAAAAGAAGTTTCATGAAATCACAAGAAATTAGGAATCTCTCAAGTTCGAAATGCAAGTTCAACACGCTCACACAGTAAGATAAGATAACATTTACTCTCAATCATTCCAGCTTGATTGCAATCTATGGTAACATCTCTTCTGAATGTCTGTAAGATTAAAGTCGACATTCAATCAAGAATGTAAGACGGATGAGAAGTCATACATGACTGTAATGTCTTTGGCATACGCTTTTAAATTTCTGTCTTCTTAAGCACTAAACATAATCAGGTGTTAACGATGACTCTTGAGTTTGGTGATGAGAAACATGATATGATAACGTACTAGCACAGTTTTAAAATAATAGTAGATCATGGAAACATAATACTTGCCAAATTTGGCACAACAAATTTTTACACTTTGCAAGAAACAGATACAAAGAAAAAAAAAGCATCTTTCTCTGGACGTTCCCTGACTTGTGATCCTCTTAGTAATATCTAATAGATGGACATATATAGATGTATCTTTAGGTAGAAAATAGTTTGTCAAGACAAGAATTGATTATTGATTTTAAGCACTACAAGAAGATGGCATCATGGATGGAAGTACATCTCGTCAACAGTTTGCAACTGCAATGCACTTATGCATCCATTTAATTCGGGAGTCAGGGTCAGGAACATCAATTCGTGACATCAACAACGTTCACTTTCTATGAAAAATGAATTAAAATCCAATCACTTTCAAAAAGTATCCTGCTATTGAAATTCTATTAACCTTTACCACAGTCACCATTTCAAACTGGACGAATAAAGTGGAAAAAATAAACTAACAAATGCATTGCAGTTGCACAATAAACATTCAATATTCAACGATCTTCACTTCATATTCAACAAAGACTAAGGGAAATTCATTCTCACCATGATTGGCATTAACTTCAAACAAGATCACAGACTCCTCTACACTAAGAGTTCTCATGACACGATTAAAAACATGGTAATTTCTCTTCTACACACAGCCCTCTCAATCTTATGTTTTTCCATTAATTGGACTATATCATAATACCTCACGTTCTTCCTAAAACTCTACATTCTTCAAAGATGACTTTGTTTCACAGTGCAAAGCACTACTGACTGATAACAAAGGAGAAAGGAAACGGCTATTATTTCAATAACATAAAAGCATTAAAACAAATTTCTGCAACCTTCAAATTTGGAACATGAGTAACTTAAGTATGAATATGGTTTTTAACACTTGTGAAATTAGTAGGAATGTTTCATCATAGAATGAAAAAAAGTCTGACACTCACAAAAATATTTTCAGATACAGAAACTTTCCTTTCTCCTTAGAGGTCTTAAAATTTACATGACTTTGACACAATCACTTACTTAATAAACCTGGTCAATTGAATATTCATGACACAGAGATGGTAACGATGGTGTTTATCCAATAAGATCACTTGCAACTTGTGGAAGAATGTACTCATCAGAATCTCCATTGTCAGGGTTTAAGATGACTTCATCTAGGTGATCACTATCTCTTGGTTTCCATGGCTTGCCCCACTCATTCATCACAACCTGAAGAACAATATTTTATTATCACTTGTGAAAGCACAGGTATGATGACTGAACGAAAAGAATGATTCTTACCTCTTCTAGCTTCTCCATGGTCTCAAGCTCTTCCAGCAAAATATCACCCTCCCACAAAATAACATTGCGAAGGTTTTCTCGAAGTCTGAACAGAGCACACACTTCACTTTCCCATATTTTGTAGCCTGAACATGAAAGAAAATAATTGATGAATACTTGTTTAATTTCAGTGAAAATCTCATATATACACTATAAACCGCACATGCTCCACATCTTGAAAGATCATAATAAAAAATATATAGAAGGACTTCTGGGTTGATGAGGCATGAAACTTACCAATCAAAACTATTTCTTCCAACTTTTTACATCGCCATGCGCACATGACTAAAGGATTTGGCACAGCAGGATCATGACCTAGTTGATCTTCCAAATCCAACAAAGCATTTGTAGCAGCAGACTGCAATGAATCTACCCACTGAATTGAGCGCAGAGAATTTGCATACCACAAATAGACATTCTGTAGAGCAAAGATGTTGATCTGAAAGCAGGGTAAGAGGAGAGAAATTTGGTTCAGAAAGTCGAATTTTGATCAGTAATATTAAACCAATAAAGCCACCGAAGAGTGCACTTAATAGAATAAGAAAGAAAATTTAGTTACCTGCTCACAGAAGAATGCACGGAGATGTGTCAAAGGCATTGAGGGACGTAGGATGGTGTTATGGAGAACTCCTACAGCATCATATGAGTGAATCAAAGACATGCGGAGTTCACATTTAGGGCTGGAAGTAAAAAATAACACAGCTAATTAGAGATGGTCATTGGAAAAAGGATGCAATAAAAAATCACAACAGTGAAAAACGGTCAAAATTGTACTTAAATATGAAAAACACTAAGCAATATTTAAAAAAATAAAAAAAATAAAAAAAATAAACAAAATTAACACGTAAATAAAAATATTACAGTTGTGTTCTTTTGTTTACTTACTTAGCAAGCCTGAATGCTTTCCACGCAGCATCGCTTGTGTGTGAATGAGTATCTGCTATGCCATGTACATGAATAACAAGTCTCTTCATTTGGCCACTATTTAATGCTAACAGCAGACGGTCATCTACATTGTCGTAGTCTATGCTAAGAATCTGTCGACATAATGACATCACAATTAATGCAAAATAAATTCAGTTTTGCTGTACGTGAGTTTGTGAACACTGTTGAAACTGACGTTTTGCACAAAAAGACATATGCATCAGACTTACCTGCAGGTGGCGAAAGCTCTGAAAGAGCGAACAATCAAGGTCAGGCAACAGGTAGTCATCTGGATCATCTTTCAAGGATGCTAGTCCAAGTACTTTCAATGAAGAAGATTGATTCACAACAAGTAGATTTAAAAGCTCCTTTGAGTATGTTGTGATATCCTCCATACACCCCAGAGTCAGTTCCTCCAAGTACTGACTTGTCGCTGCAATCTTGTGTAGCATCTGAAGGCCATGGCTGTAAATGAAATTTTCAAGTGATAGATATGTACATAATTAACTGGATCATCAATACATTGCTCACATAGCCAGAAAGATGCAGCTGAGCCATTAAAGAAAAATACAAAAATTTCATCAAACTCCCTCTGACTGAAAAACTATACAGTTTGGGTTCCTTTTTATTAGTTATGTCAAGTACAAAACTGAATGACAAACAAAAAGAAAAAAAAGCAATGTCAATCTGACAGATTTGACAGCTGTGTAAGTAAATGTCTAGGACATCACATTTAAAAATACACGACATCTGAGATGACAATTATACGACAGTATCTCACAGAGTCTGAAGGAAAAATATTACAACTGGAATGACCTAACAACAAAAATGGCCTTGAGGAGAGGACCAAACCACCAAAACCTTACCTCTCCAAAAACTGTTCCTGTCCCTCGCTGTCTCCTGGGAACTCAAACCGACAATTACTTGGCATTAAGTGAAACTTCCTGAGATCTTGGTTTTTGCTCAACTTCTTCACGACTCGCGCTGCTTCTTCGACGCATACTGAATCCAAAGAGTCAAACTTGACAGTTGCGCTGCGCAGTTTTTTGGCGAAACAGCTGGCCAGGTATCTGTTTCGGGCTATCGTGTTTTTATCATGCGAATATATCTCGAACGTCAGACTTCGCCACAAAGTAGCATGATACAAATGACGTCTCCATTGCTTGCAAGTGGATGATGCGCTGATTGTGTCGTTTCGTGGCAGATATTTGAAGACTTCGAGCAAAATAACGCTTGGCAAATTGTTCCAACTTCCACCATCCGCAGCCATATTTACTTTCACAACAGGTTTCGTCGTCTGAACGTCTGATCGTAGTCGTTTGTCACCTGTTTGTCAGAAACAGTCGGAAAGTGGAAGGAGGAAGAGGGGGGGGGGGTCATGAGGGATCGGGGACATTCCTAAGTTCGTGGTTGGAGCGAATGGAGTGCCCTTAAGTGGTCATTTCATGGGCGGGATATTCGTTCACCTCCATCCTCTTCTGCAGCTCGTTGCAGCAGCTTGCAGGCTGCATGGGCTGCAGCTGCATCACTGTGCTAACCTAAAAACGTCAGCTGCAGGTCAGCTGACGCACATTGGGATTTTGAAACTTGCAAACACTCACAATGTCAACTCTATCCGACTTGGAAATTGTCAAAGCTCACATTGCTTCCTATCCTGACTTTCCCAAACCTGGCATCTTATTTAGGTTTGTTATTCTGATAAGTTATTACGTGTTTCGATAAATTTAGATTTAGTAGTTACTTGGGTATGCATCAGTTGATGAGAAAAAAGCTATGAGACCAGAAATAACTTTTTGTTTGCCAATGATATACATACATTACATGTTTCCCTTCCCTGCTGGATCTTTCTCTTTTGTATGTATGATTTCACTACATAATTTAATTTTGCACTCACGGTTTTTTCCCTCAGGGATATGTTTCCCATTCTCCAGAGTCCAAAAGCAACGGCTGCCTTAGAAAATCTGTTAGTGCAACATGTTAGGAGTCTTGATGGTGTTGATGCTGTAGTTGCTCTTGAATCGAGAGGATTTCTGTTGGCACCTCTAATTTCATCTAAGCTTAGGCTGCCTCTTGTTCCAGTCCGAAAAAAAGGCAAATTACCAGGAAAAATCAAGAAAGTGGAGTATGCCCTAGAATATGGAACAGTAAGATTTTGATGTAATGTATTTAGCTGCCTTTAATATTTTTTATATATTCCTTTTTTAAAAGAAATTTCCTTACCATAACAGGATATCTGTGAGATGCAAGAAGATAGTATAAAACCTGGACAGAGGGTCATAGTTGTAGATGATCTCCTAGCTACAGGAGGTAAAGGTCATACCGACAGTAGCTCATTAATTTCCTCATACATTAGCATCGAATATTAACTTCATCTTTGCTTTTCTTCCACCAGGTACTGCAAAGGCTGCTTGCCAACTCATCAAAGAGATGGGTGGCGAGGTGATGGAATTATTGGTTCTCATGGAACTGAAGGATTTGAAGGGGCGGGATAATGTTCCTTCTCAGGTGCATTCTTTAGTTCAATTTTGAAGCGGAGGTTGATTTCTAAAATATTTGAGCATTCCTGTTGCACATTCCATTCTTTCTTCTATTAAGTGAAACTGAAAAACCATTTCAATTAACTGGCTGTGAAAATGATCTTATGTCTCTTAGTAAATTGGGATTGAAACTTATTGAATAACTCAATTGCTTGATTAAATTACAATTTTTAACTGCGTTTTGTAAACATTTGTGCTTGAGTACTACCTATCCATTGATTACAAATTGTGTGACATATGTTGAGAGAATAATGAATTTTCTCAACATAGTAGTTTCAAAATCAAATTATAAATCAACCAGTTCAGTAAACATATTTTAATACATTTCAATATTTACATCCAACTTTTGCAATGCAGTAAAACAAAGTTCTTCCATACCTTCAGTCTTTATATTTCTAAAAGATTATTTGGAAAAATAAAAAAGAGATGCATGCATATCTCAAGAGATCTCAAGTAATCGAGGCACAATTGGCAGTGGCTCAGCAGGTTGCAGTGCGGGTAAGCTGCACTAGAATTATATACGTGTCTTATACAAATACAACTAAAGATGATTAAGTGACTGATTGGCTAATGTAAACAAAACTGTTATTTTGTCTGCACACAATCCATCCTTGAAAATGAGATAAGATGATGCTGCGGAGTTGCATATCCACATCTCTGCTGCAGCTAAAACTTGTCAATAGGAGGAACTAAGGTGTGGCATGTCCTTAACCGACAATGAGTTAAAAGACAAACTGACAAACTAAAATCACAAGAGAATACAACAAACACACAATCACACAATTAAATACTAAATACATGCTAGCAAATGATCCAATTGCTAGATAAAATAAAAATAATCCTACTAAACTGGCAGGTTTAGAGACAGATTTACTAACAGTTTTAAAAAGTTAACAGATTTTGTATCATTACATAAACTAAAACCAGAACAAACATACCAGGATATTTGTTGGAAACAAGAGCAAAACAAAAAAGATTGGAAAGCAAATCCAATACGTACTATCCTAAGAAAAGCATAGGCAGCTAAACTCAGATTGCCACTATTTTCAAAACTGGAACTGGTGAGAAACTGAAGAAGTTTTGGTGCTCTTACACACCAAAAAAAGAAATTCTTAATTTTTTTCAGATTAGTTAATAAATAAAAGACAATGAGCAAGTTGCTTAGTTGACTTGCTGTTGGTTTTGGACTTCCTTCAAAGGAGTAGCTGGACTTCCTGCTGGGCTGTTTCTGGCTGGGCTATGATATGCAGGACTCAGCATCTCCTCCTTTACCTTGGTAGATGGCCGAGTTGAAAGCGGAGTTGATATTTCTGCAGATGACATATTTTCCTTGCCCTTCTTGGCTGTGGACTGATGTACGGGCACTCGGAAACTCTTTGAAAAGCCTGAGCTATCCAAGAGAGATTTGGAATGTGCGAGGGATAGACGATTCTGAAAACGACAATAGTCAAATTAATAAAGCTTCAGCTAGAAATAATGATGTATAATGCAGAACAGTACAGTTTAGCGGCTCCTCCTTTGACAATCGAGAACAATGCATTGTGAAATCAACTATCAGAATAGAAGTCACAGTAGGAGCCTCCAAACTGCATAGTTACCATAAAAATTCTTACCTGTAGAGAATCATCTTGGGATTTGAATGCCATAGCAGGGTTGAAACGGGATTGTCCATTAGTTCTTGACAGCTCATCTTTCAATTTGTCGATGGTTCTCTTTTGAGCACGAGTCTGAGCCTCCAATTTCTCATTATCCTACAAATTACCATGACAAACAAATTAAAATTAGCAAAGAAGCTGCAAAAATTCAACAATTCTGGATTTAATTTAAAAAAAGAACTTACCCGCTTCAAATCCAAAAGTTGTTCCTTTAATTTCAGCACATGATGAATCTTTTGTTTGTGATTCTGATGCCCAAGAATCTGGGCGTAGCGTTGAGCAAGATCCTTCACCTCACCTTCTGCTGCTTCCTTTCGAGACTCCAATGCTTGACGCTCAGACTCAAAAGCCTCCAGCTGCTCACGGAATGGGCCTACCAAAGACTCCAGTTCACAATAACGCTGCTCCCAAGAACTTGCACTTAAAGCACTTTCTTGGAGGACTTCCAAGTCCCTTAAAGACAGACACATAAAAAAATATCAACATTTATTTATTTGCAAATACGCTTCCTGAAGTAAAATATTTTAGAATCGAATTTTAGCACATACCTCTTATACTCCTCTCGCTCTAGGGTAAGCTTTTGGTGTGCAGCTTTGAGTTCTTCTTCAAGGCTCGACATTTTTGTCCGGCTTTGTTTCACTGCTTGTTGCAGTTCAACAACAGCTGCCTTGTAGGTCTCCTTACGGCGAGTTGTCTGGTCTAACTCATTCTCAAGCTGCTGTACCCTCCCTTTCACAGTACCAACCTCTTGAGTTTTTGCTCCAAGGGAGATTTTCAGGGAGGATATTTCTTCAGTCAAAGCTTCTTCACGCTCCTGAGCTATTGTCTTTTCCCTCTGAATTTCCAATTTCATTTTTTCAATGTGCTTTGATAGAGAGAGTATTTCCTCTTTTTGCAACTCAACTTCCTTGTTGGCTTTGCACAGAGATTCTTCATTATTCCACTGAATCATCTCATGTTGCATTTTGAGAGAACTCATTTCACTCTGAAGTGCCATCTTTTCCTCTTCCAACTTTGACAGTTCTTTACGGTTTTCTTCCATCCTAGTCTTCAAGTATTTTGCCAAGTCAGTTTGATTTTGCAGCTCTGAGTTAATGTCAGCAAGTTGAGATGTCTGCTTTTCAATTACTTCCCATTGTTCTGTGACCTTTGTATTTAGAGCAGCAACATCATGTGCATGAGCAGCTTCGTTGGCCTCAAGGATCACAATGGTTTTCTCTGCTTCAGTTATCTGCTGCAGACTATCTTCTGCTTCAGCCTTCAAAACAGAAATTCTCTCACAGGAATCTTTAACTTTGGATTCCAAAGATAAAATCATAACGTTTTTGTCAGTAATGACAGACTCTAACTCAAAAACTTTTTCTTTCATGTCCTCAATGAGAACTTCATTCCCGAGCTTGTCTTGAAGCATTTCTGTTATTTTCAGCTCACACTCTTTCCGGAAAGCCTTTTCAAAGTCTAAATCATTGCACAAATTCATCATCTGATCTTCATTGGACTTCAGAGTATCTCTGAGATTATCTGCTTCTCGATGGAGCGACAGGAGAGCTTGATCCTTGTCAGCAATAATGACGGACAGTTCTGATAACTGGTTTGATTTAGCCAGAAGCTCATCCCTCAGCTGGTTCATCTCAGCAGATTTCTCCTCCAGCTCACTCTCTTTCATTGCAACAACATTGACAAGGGTCTCAATTCTTTCCCTGGCCTTACAGACATTCATTTTGTGGCACTCCAAAACTGTAGTAAGAGAGTCCAACTGACTCTGCAGGTCGGCTTTAGTTGCTGAAAGATCTTCAATCTGCTGCTTAGCAGATGCCTTTTCCCGTTCAAGCTCCCTATTTAATTCACTGATCTGGCAGCGGAATTCGTCATTTTCTTTGCTGAGTTCATTTATCTGCCAGCCGCTTTTCAAAGCGCATTCTTTCTGGTGTTCTAACTTGCACTCAAGCTTCTCCACCTCGTGCTCATGCTCAACTGCTGCTGTCTCCAACTCAAGAATTACTCCTTGAAGTTCAGTCACTTTATCATTCAGATCATCCAATTGATTGGTAAGGTCAGTAATTTGTTTCTCGCGATGTTGAATCTCCATTTCCCCATCCACAGCATCTGCCCTTGCCTTCTCAAGCAAATCTTTACAGTGGTCTAGTTTATCCTGCAACTGCTGGTGAGACTTCTTCAGAGACAAGTAGTCTTCCACTTGATTTGCTAGAAAGTCTTGGGTAGCCTGAAGTTCATCAGTTGTTTGCTGCAGATCAGCAATGACAGCAGCCTGTTCATCTCTTTCTTTTTCCAAAACTTCCATGTTCCTATTTGCTTCATAAAGTTGTCCAGCATACATTTCAACACTCTCATGCAGGACTTTAATTTGTTCCTGAAGACGAATATTTTCGTCAACACACCTCTGTTTGAAGCTTTCTACTTTTTCTAAAAGGTTATTCCTCATGTCTTCAATGTCACGAATATTCTCCTTTTCCATGACTGTCAGATTCTCCTTCTGCTCATTAAGAGTTGTCTCTAGAATAACATTTGTATGAGACAAACGTTCAACTTCTTCATCACTCTCAAGAAGACGCTTACTTACAGCATTTACTGTTGCAAGAGTTTCATGACCAATAATTTCTAGATTTCTCCTGATTTTCTTCATCAAATCAAGTTCATTCTTGACAGCTTCTAATTCATCTTGAGCTTCAGCAAGAAGTTTCTTACTTTGGGCTAGCTCAGTTTCCATCTCATTCATCCTATCTTTCAGTTCCACAATGGTCATTTGCTTGTCCAGGCTAGAAGTTCTCAAATCATCTCTGACAGCCGTTACTTGACGAAGTTCTTCTTGTACTTCCTGCAGCTGTGTAGAAATAGCTGAAACTTCTTCCTTAGCTTGTAAAACTTTCTGCTCGGTTTGAGCTTTGATCTTTTCCAGTTCTGTCACTGCCTCCTCTCGGGTAGCTCGCACTAAGGAATGAGTATCATCGCGCACCTGCTTCAGGGTTTCTGTGTAAGCTGCCTCAGCAGCATTTAACTTGATTTCAGCTTCTTCAAGTGCGATACGAGTACTCTGCTCAATTTCTGATATGCGTTTTTCACTTTCTTGGGTCAAAGTCTCAATGTGCTCTTTGGCTTTTTGCTTTACTTCTTCAAGAGCTTGCTCTGTAGCAATCAATTTTGACTGAGCAGATGCCAGTTCATCCTTATGCTGCTGCGTTTGCTCAGTCATTTGACGATCCAGGTCATTAAATAAAGCCTGGACAGACTGTAGTTCTGCTTGAGTCTCTACAAGGGCACTTTCAAGAGAAGATCGCTGTGATGTTGTGTTGTGTATGTTTTCAGTGAGAGCCTGAATTTCTGCTTGATGCGCTTCTTTTTCTTCATCAACATCTTTTAGCAAAGACTTATTTAGTTTTCTTTCATCCAACACTTGTTGTTCCAGCTTATATGCTAGGTCTCTTAAGTTGGCCAATTCATACTCGTGTTCTGCTTGAGCTTGAGCAACTCGAGCTTCACACTCTGCAACATTCTTTTCCAAATCTTGGTGAACCGAGGAGAGGTCTTCATTATGCTTGGCACAAATGCGCTCTATTTCAGCACGATACTGTTTGGCCTGACGTTCAGCCTCGGCTTTTCGTTCCTCCAGTTCACAACTTGAGTTTGAGAGATCAGCCTGTAATCCCATGATGAGTTCTTGACGCTGTTGTAGCTTTTGGTTGAGCTCAGTGCATAGCAAATTGAGTTCATAAATTTGGTTCTGAAGTTTCACTTTCTCTTCCTCTTCCTGCTTGTAACGGGCTTTTTCCTCTTCTAAAGCTTTTTCTACCTCGTTTAAGGATCCATGAACGGTATCCAATTCTCGCTCAAGATCAGCGACTAGAGATTTCAATTGGCATTTCAGATTCTCTGTTTCAGTTAGTTTCTCTTTGCATTCACTCAATTCAGTTTCAAGAGCAAAGCATTTAGACTGATAGGTCTGTAGATCAGCACTCACAGATGATAACCTGGCTTGTAGGCTATCCATTTCAGAGACCAGATTGGAATTTGCTTCTTCCAACATAGTCACTTTGGATTTGCTCTCAGATAGGAGACCTTCTAGCTCCGCAGAACATTTCTCAGATTCGTCGATTTTAGAAGACAGCTCATCCAAAGCTTGAAGTTTTTCATCCACCAAAATCAATAGGTCTCTCTTGGCATGCTCAAGAGTTTCACAATGCTCCTCTCTAGCTTGAACCTGCATTGTTGCTGCATTTAAACGATCAGCAAGATCTGCCACTTCATTTGCAAGAGATATACGCAATTCTTGAAGTTCTTCATTTTTTGCTTTCATCTCATTCACACTTCCTTCTAGTTCAAGGCACCTTTTGACAGATTGATCCATTTCACTTTTATTCTGGTCAACGTGCTGCTTTAAGATCTCCATTTCCAATAACAGCTCTGTTTTGGACTGCTCCAGTTCAGAAACAGCAGCTTTCCTTTCTTCAAGATTTGCATCAGCCATATTGTAGGATTCTGTCAAGTTAGCTATACGTGAGTTCTGTTCAGCCATTTCTTCAATGAGGCGGTCTACTTCCTTCGATAAATCAGCCTTTTCAATTTCCAGAAGTTCAATAGACTTCTTATCCTTGCAGATTTCGTATTCCAGCTCCTTGCACTTGGCATCAGTATCTTCAAGTTTCTGGCATGTCTGAGCCAATTGATCTTGAAGGACAAGCAACTGAGTTTTGTTTTCCTTCAGTGGTGTCAAATCTTCAGAGCTACTGAAATCACACTCAATATTTTTTCGAACTTTGTCTCCTCCTGGATTGTCTAGCCTGGCTTTTGATGACGATGGTGTTGTTTTCTTCAAGCATTTTTTGGGCATTTGAGGCTGCAAACGCAAACATTTCAAATTGTGTTTAAATTATCATTAGTATGAAACATTAGCTGAACACATTCATTCTCTCCAATGAAAAAATACTCACAGTGCGAAAGACAGGCAATGCATTCAGACTAGCAGATCGCTGAAGATCTCCAGGAGTAGGCTTGTGTTCAGTGAATCTGTCAGTCATCTTGTCCATGCCAATGCCTTTGACCTTCGTATCAAATTTGGGATCATATGATCCTGGAGGAGGCACATCACCTGTGAAGAAAATATTAAATTAAACAAAAATTGATTTTCTACCATTTAAAGTTGAGTGTTTAAAACAATTGCATCATAAAGGCCACATGGCATTCTGACACATAAAACAGGGTGCACTTTTAACGAATCATAATCCATATACATTCATGAATACTAACAGGAGGACAGAATATTTGGCTAATACTAAGTGAAGCAAAGGTAAAGTAAAATTTGCCTTAAATAGGTCCTTCTTTCAAGATTCGGAAAGCATAGTAGAGATGCTGCTGTTGTGATTTAATGAAAGATTTAACATCAAAACAAAAGTAGCTTCTTCACTCTAACAAGAAAGTTGCTTCGTGAACAATTACTCATAAAATCGGAGAGGAAAGAAAAATATTAATAAAAGAAAGGATGAAACTTACTGGTAATATCGTTAAATCTTTGTAACTTTGCTCGAGGAAACATGGTGATGACTTTGGGTTGCTTCGGGTACTGATGTCGATGGCGAAATGCTTCTGTGTGTGTACAAGCTTCACCTAGCAGCAACCATTAACATAAAATAATGAAGTCTACCGGAGTTATGAGATAGAGAAAGAAGTCTGCTAACTGATGAAGCCAAAACAGTGATCACAGAGTGTAATTTCTCAGAACCGCGGGCAAATTTAGTTTCCACCACATCAACAAGACAAGACACAACAACCGCAACTCACAACTCGGAATTCTAACGGGCAAACTTTAAAAACAATGTAGATTTGAATTGAACCAATCAGAGCGAAGCATGGCGATTTAAAAAGCATCTGACCAATGAGGATCTCCACTGCCTTCTACATATGAAAAACTACAGGCACTGCTAACTCTTGTTACCAATGTCGGGATATCAAATCAGGGTGTTAACGGATTGTGAAGTTTTGTGGCATATCGAAATATTTTTCTATTGAAAACGATGAAACGTATCACATATACTGTTCATAGCTGTCATTTTCCCCACGTAAGACATAAAACGGCGTCAACACATCGAGCAACGAGGATGGGAGAAAGGGCGCGAAACATCGGTCTCTTTACGGCGTACGTTGGTCAATAGTGCAGAAGCAGAAGGTTCGTCGTAAGAAATGCAGCTGCAGAACGTTCGACAGTTCGCTCGGTTCTCGGTTCGCGTATGCGAGACTGACTTGAAATACCGCCGGAACTTTTTATTCCATTCTGCGCGTTCTATTGACAAGTTTTGAAATCTGGGCAACAGACGCAGTGATCTGCCTTGTGAAGTTTTTCGAGTAGGTTTTTTTGAGGAAGACGTGTTCCAACCATGGCAAAGGCTGTGATTGCCAGTACTAAAAATCACCGCAGACGATGTTTATGCGGGTAAACACACATTTTTGCCAATGCTTCACTTATTTAGCGATGTGCGTGGTCTTCTAAACGCTGGAAGTAATATAAAAATGCACGAGAAAAAAGTTCTAGTGCAAAGATACGTTGCATCGAGTGGCGAATGTGTCAGTTCAAAAGTGCATTTCTGGTGCTGGAACTTATCCCAGAATGGTGTGAATGGGACCGATGATCTGTGTTAAAAACTGACATTTTGCCCCCGTTTCGGTGAGGGACACCAATTTTTTTAAAAACTGGGGCTTAATTTGCTCTGAAGAATGCTACTATTCTGCTTCGCGATACCATTACTACTCTTCACGGCGAATTTTGGCGTCTGCTCAGATACAGGTAAGTTTTCACCAGTTTGGACTTACGTCCGGCAGGTACCGAGTGCGCTTCGGAACTGGTCTCCACGGGTCTCTTCAAATTGTAACGTGCTAATTGTGCTGCAATATTCCGTCTGGATTCTAACAGAAGGGAATTTCACCTTATAGTCTACAACAGTGTATGAACTTAACCCCTCAGAACTTAATACTTACGACATTATATTAAGGCACCGAGGTATCATTCATATTATGGTGTGAAAGTTCGAAAGATTTGTATTTGCTTGCTTATGAAAACCCGACAATAAGCCCGATTTTAGACACATTGTGCCATCAGACATTGACTTTAACCTAAAATTGATGAATTCATCATTTTTCCTCGAATTAATGTCGACCGCGTGTTCAATGCTAATCCTCAATTTCAAAAGCTCGTAAGCCATCAATCGAATCAAGCTTAAGGCAAGCATGAGGGAAGGGTGCCCTCAGCAAGCACGCGTTCCTGCCAGTCATTAGCCGATTCATCATCATCAATTTAAGTTAGCTCAAGAGTCAGAATCAATCAATAAACCATCCGATTTGCTTAATCATCGGATTGAACTAGGGCAGCTCGGGGCAGTGCGCCTGTGGTATCGAGGGTATGCCAACACGCCAAGCACCGGTGCGTTGTCATTGCCTATGCCGCAGGGGCATAGTAGCTTCCCTCCCTCGCGCTTGCTGCATGCTTGCTGCCTTATGCTGATCTCTGTCTTCGCATCTTGTACGCTAAAAACTGTGACAGACGGTGACTCGATTGAAAATGAAAGGCATTCTGAACATCAATAATCCTTCAGGAAAAATGAGAACTCGCTGGTACCCAAACTGGCGAATTTTTTTTTTAGACAAATCTGTGGCAGTGTACGGCGCCTTGGGCTGCTGTCGTGTCAACTTCACCCTCTGCCAGTTTTATAGCTCTAGTTCACCAAGTTGGCGGATTATTCGTCGTAGCGGGCGAGGACAGTGGGGCATTGATCTCATCCCAATCGAGAGTAGTTTGGGATCGGGACCCAGAGCTCCTACGACAGATTTACACCCTATATCTACAAAACTTGCAGCATTTCAGATCATTTTGTTCTGTTTGCTTTTCAATGGTGGCCCTCAGATGCTGGACATAACTGCCTAATAAAGTCCTAGTGCGCCTCTCGTCTCTAGGCGGCCTGGGCCTGCCTTGGGGAGGGAAGATCGAGTACCGAATAGGCACGGAATGAAAAGAACTGAGACGGCACCGCTGTAGCTGGTACTAGAACCCACGAGGTCAATATCAGGCCATATTTCGACTAAGGTCGGTAAACATGCCGAAATAGTTATCATGCGTTCAAATAGCGAAGCTGCATTAAATAAGTCTCTGTGCGTTCTTTGCCGACTTGCCGACCTGTCTCTTTAACATGTGATCGTACCATACGATCACTACTTGCTCGTTCACACGTAAGCTTAGGTAGCTCAATTGTCGTATCTCCCCAGGAGATCGTTACGTAGTTTAAGGACGACCCCTTGGCTCCCCGGACTCATGACAGCGTCTTCCATCTCTGTCACTTCCCCGCCTCCTCTCACGCCATCTTCCCCAGAGTTCTTTGCGCCCGAGCGCATAACAATTGCCCTTGGCTCGTCCCTGCTTGTTTATTTAATATATTCTTTGGATGCTCCGGCTTGGTTTCGCGGGCGCATCGCAGTCCAGCCGGCCGGCCCTCCCCAGACGACGCCACGCCACGCCACGCCACGCCACGCCACACCACGCCACGCCACGCCACGCCACGCCACACCACGCCAGTGACAGCCGTCGAAAGCATTGTTCCGCTCACCCTAAGTCACCCCTCGCTCAGTATGTCGGGTCTTTGACACTTGAACGCATTCTGGGAACCCTGCGCGGACCCCAGCGCGCGCCCCACCCTGCACTGCAAGGCTGGGCTGTGTGGCGGCCAGCGCGCCTTCTACTATACACACTACCGGGTTGAGTACTTTTTTTTGTGCTTTGTGTGCGTACAAAGTAATTGTGCTTAAGCCTTGCGTACAATTTTTCGTGCGCAGTTAAGCACAAAATTGTGCTTAGTTAAGTACGATTTCGGATTGAGTACAATTTTGTACTTAACTGAGCACAATTCTGTGCTTTAGTAAAGCACATTCCTGCACGTCCTTAACTAAGCACAATTTTCTTGAGTACAATTTC
>CABIKL010000351.1:0-23986 GCA_902196195.1 Aptinothrips rufus
GGGGGGGAGTTGGTCAAACCGGGCCTAAAATCGGTCACGTGGTTTATAAACGGCCCCTAAGCATAGCAATACTCCTGTCTTTAACGCCGCAATCAATAACCAAGTACAAATGAAAAATGGCATCTGATCGTGGTTTTCCGTTCCAGATTGCGGACACAGCGCCTCGCCAGACCAGTGGTACACCAAGGGCTGCTCGGAGCAGGTGCAGATGTGGTTCCTCGACCGGCTGCACATCGTCGGCATCGTGGGGCTCGTTGTCGCGTTCATTCAGGTGAGAAAGGATGCTTCCCCGCAACTTATTCTTATTGGCTAGTGTTTTCCCGCCTCTTCGCCGCCGTCCGTCCGTCGACGGTTTCTTCATCTCACAGTCTGACACAACGCCTGGCGGCACGCAACCTGTCGTGCGTCGGTGTAGCTTGTGTTGCCTATGCAGACGTCGCTGTCCCTCCGACAGCCGGTCGACAATGTCCTCTTTCCAAAACTCAGATTCTGGGCCAACCCAACCCCGAAATCAAGGGAACTATAATATTTTTAAGGGTAAGGGTAACATGTTCCTAAGTGATCAGAAAGCTACGAAACGCATTTTTGAATAATTTTCGAGATGACCTCCGAAACCAATTATTTTTGTTGTTGGTTTCTATATTATGTTGGGGTTTTCTTTTCCTGCGTGCAGACAACTTTGAGCTGAAATGTTTTGCTTGCTGCAGTTGTTCGGACTCATCTCCTCCATGCTGCTCTTCTGCACTGTTCGCCACAAGCGATCCGGACAGACCTACAAGTCCTACGACCACGCATCGTGAGCTGACCCTTCACGGGAGTCTGCAATCTTCACAGGCCGAACAGATTCGTCATCTTCTCTCTACTCGAGTACGGGCAACGTCAGCTGCACTGGATCTCTGTATGCAAGAGACGAGATGCGCCTCGTTGCTCATCGAGCCATGTGATGCTCACTCGAATATCGAACTATTCCGTAACGTTTTGTACCTTCAGATGTGTCTCACCTTCGCACGTCGTTCAGAGAAGTGAGAAAGAATGGATTTCAAAGTCTTTCCGTACGGGCAGGACATAAAGCCAAAGAATTGCCATTATCCTCCACGAACTAATGTCATCATATCACGTTCATTAATTCTGCCCCATCATATCATATTTTCATGCACTTACTTTTCTGGTGCGATGAGTTGATAGTAATCTCGATGTTGTATTTGATACAATACTTTGCAGTATAAGTTTGACAATAATAATAAGTTGTGATAAACTGGTGTAACTCTTTCGGCCTTTCGGTTTCGGACCTTTCGCATGATTTAAAAATAATTTAAGACTGTTGAACTATGGAAACGAAAAGGGTTTAGAATTTTACTTTTGTTTCTATCACGACGCAAAAAGCTATCGGAGACACTTTTCTTTTTGGTATAGGTTCCGTTCGAAAAGCACATTGCAAGACGGGAAAACGAACCAAATTTTTGCCATTGACCATAAAAGAAACTGTGCAATCTAGCACCAATTATGTGATAAACGCCGGTGTGACATCGTGTAGGTATCCGTATTAGTTTGTTATTTTTATAGATCAGCTTAACATTCCATCCCTTGTAATTTAAGTTATAGCTTTGTATTGCTGGTGTTAATGCGTTACATAGTTTAAAACTGTTATGGCAGAAGGGTAAAGTTATACTTTTTGACTCGAAACAGCTAGAAAAGGTATGTATATTGCCTTTGATGCCACTTGAAGCCCACTTTCTGATAAAAGCGTCCCGGGCAACGTTCTGATAACTTCGACATTGTCTCTAAGGTGGATCCTGAGATGAAAAATTTGTATTCTTGGAACTTGAATAGCGATTTACAATCATTTATCAGCGTGCTGTTCATGGCGGTCTAGGATTGATTGATTGAGCTATGATTGTGTATCACATGCTGCCAAATTATTGAATGCGCTCTGCAACCAAAGAACGCAAAGTTTTGTTATATTTTATAGTCGATTTTATTTACTTCTGTATAATTAGTCCTGTTTACAGATATAGTATGTTTAGGATATTTTGCCATGCTGCACCGGAAGATGCAGACTCGTAAACAGGGCAGAGCCAATCGCAACGGCCATCAATGCGATAGGGGTCGCCCATAAACTACGGGTCTTCTTTGTAGAGGAAAGGAAAATACGTGATGTACTCTGTACCCATGCCAACAATAGAAGTGCATAACTACTGGAGTGGACGCGAGTGACCGAGTGAGTCAAGCAGTGGACTAATTAAGACCGGGTAGTTTGTGGACGACCCCTTGTTCAGACGTGGAAGGTTTACTCGCTCCTGAAATTTCCTCTATGACGAAGACACGCTGTGGTTCCGGTTATTTTCTTCCAGTTTTCCATTTACTTCCTGTTTTACTGTGAAGACTGTGATTCAATTTTCCTTTCTATGAAACCTCATACCAAATGAACTTTAAGAATTTCCCACCAAATAAGTATTAATCAAAGAGCTAAAACGAATTCTTGATATCTACGGCGTGCATTTATGTTCTATATTCTTTACTTTAGAAAATGAACTCAAAAACTGTGGTTGGTACTCTGCCACCTCTGTAAATACTAAGTAATTTTATTTATTATAATTCGTTTCATTGTATATTTTTATGAAACTATAACTGTACGAATAAACGATGAAATGTGTGAACGTCTGTCTATCGTATTTCAACCTTATTGTATTTGACACACGCTATGCTATAAGCAACGAAAGTTTACTATAAGCTCAAAGTTAACAACCTTTTAGTTGTCTGAAGTTTCTTCTTGGGGTAAAACAAGGGAATGCTTATTCTACAGCTACAATAAAAGCTTTAGAAAACATGTTTTATTCAACAACCTTAAGAGTAAAAACAAACACACTGCAAACTACACATAACAAATCTCACAGAATTCTTCAAGGTACGTATGTAATTATTTGGCTTTGTAGATGTGTTAAAGTCCTATGAGTTTAGATCCCAAGTTATTGAGAGCTTCAGTGGCACTGCGGGACACCTTCTTCGCTGTTTCAAATGGGAACTGAAATAAGAGCAAACGGAACAGCGGGAGTAATAACGCTATCAAAAAATACTACAGGTGGAGTATGTTCTCATGTTAAAATCAAATCTTCGGAGATTCTTTACTTACGTCGAGAACTTTGTTGAGGATGTTGGAGAATCCCTCGAAGCCAGCCACCACTCCCCGTCCGATGAAAGCCAGGCGGTCCCCTGTGTTGCCGTACTTGTCCTCCTCACGGATCGTGTCAACGATCGGCTTGGGCTTAACAGATAATATAGAAGCGGTCAGCGCGACCTAACTGCGCACGGTTGCGGCAGCCCAGCTGGGGGACAGAAACACACGTCACAACTCCCTTCCTAGCGACCTCCCCGCCAGATCCAGCCAGCCCGGGCGCGCCGCTGACTCTCTTCCCCCTCATCTTTTATCGGATCTTCTTTCCTTCTTCCTTTTTCTTTACAAGAAACTAGCTTTGCTCTACCGCATAATCTGGGTCTCTTTTTATCCCGCAGTCAAGTCCCGATATGATACCCTTTCCACCGTGAACTACAGCTAAAAACTATAACTATAGATCCCGCGCAGTGCCAGTGCTTATCCACATACTTCATTCAAAGTGCACTCACTTGAAGTATGTTGAGCAGGATGCCTTGCACGGCGTTGCCCTTCTTCACCGGCTCCGGGATCTGAGGAGACGGGGACACTGTCTCAGGGTAGACGTCGGGCGTCCCGAAGAGAGGCGCGAGCAGGTTCCCTGCGGAGGACGAGGGCTGCAGGGCAGGAGATAACAGTATTCAGGTTCGCGTTCAGATTCAGGAGGCAGGGTTTCGATTTTCATCTCGTCGATTGTAATACCTGGCTGCGCTTCTTGTTGGCCTTGGTGTCGCTGCCCTCCGCTGTCTTAACGACGTCCTCCTCGATGGTGAGCTTCTCGGAGGCGGCCGGCGCGGCCTCGGCGGGCTGAGCCTCCCCGGCGGGGAACGCAGCTCCCAGGGCGAGGAGGGCGGCCAGGACGACCAACAGCAGGCCGGAGCGGACGAACATGCTGCCTGCCATCACGATGAACTTAGTTTAACCATAAATTATATGAATCGTTGAAAGTAAACTGTACACGACTGTGCAATCGTCAAAGATAACTGCACAGAACTCAGCGTACCGCACGCGTACTGTACGCCCTTATTACTATTTCACGCGGTTCTGTCTACAATAAGTGAAAAATTTCAAGGTTTGACGTAAAAAACGAAACAAAAAGAGGACGCATCTCTCAGCTCAGCGCCCGCGAACTGCACGATAGGCAACCCCGCAAGACTAGGACTCAGTGCGGGTTGGCCTACCACGCCCCTGGCAGAACACCACACTTCCTGTATAGCTCAGCTCGCTCTTCGCTCCCAATGTTGTAAGGAAAGTCTTCACATTTCGTCCTAAATCCATATATCTCAGCTCGTCTTCGCAATATATTAAGGCGTTTGTTTTCAAACCTGGACGAAGCATGTCTGGCATTGTGAATAAGGTCTGAAACAAAGTGATTTGTCCGGAAGGCCTCCCTCCGCAGCTGATCCTTTGTAGGTATGTAGCACGGGGCCGGAGCCCGCTCCACGTCCGGCTCCGGCGAGACTCCGGGCATCCTGGGCCTGGCAGGCATGCAGTGGCCGCCCCGCCCCGCCCCGCCCCGCCCCGCGCCGCAGCCCATTACATCACTCCTGGTCACACTGACCGGAGTCCGCCGGCTAAGCTGGAGTTGGGCTGGAGCTGGACTCGAGCTGAACTGAAGATGAAATGGAGCTGAAGTGGAGCTGAAGTGGAGATGAAATGGGGCTGAAGTGGAGCTGAAATGGAGCTGAACCGGAGCCGGGCTGGAGCTGGGACGGAAAGGGGAAAGGAGGCACGGTAGCTGTTTGCCGGACGGAGCGTCCTTACAGATGTTTTGTAATACTCAGTCGGCAGTCCCTCCTCCTCCCCTCTGGGGCGACGAGCAGGGAGGAGTAGGGAAGGTCGGGAGGAGGAGGGAGGGAGGGGAGGGAGGGGAGGGAGGGGAGGGGCGCGGGGTGCGGGGATTACCGCGGGGTGTCGTGCAAGTTGAAATATGTGCCACTTCTGATGTGTCACCAGCCGGCCAGGACCAGTTTACAAACTAACCTGGAACGTTACGGTCTGGTATTTTTCTGAATGAGTGGAATGCTATAGGTCCTCGTGATGGTAAGTTCAAATACTGACACGAACGGAGCGCTTTTTACCGATGGGCGATTTCTATTGACTACGTTGCGACCTGAGCCTCACTGAAAAAACAAAACCAAGATTCTGGTGCAACCCGTCCCAGAAACCAAAGGGTAAAAAAAATGATAATTTGAAAGCACTGGACGGCTATTTTGAGACTTATTCCAAAACGCGTTTCGTAATCGTCTGATCATTTTGGAATAAGTCTCAAAACGACCTCCAAAAATATTTTGTGTACCCTTGGTTTCTGAGTTGGCTTGCCAGGCAGAATTTGGGTTTTGGTTTTCCTGTGCTCCCACCCCACCGCTGATCCATGTCATCACGATTAATCCGTAGGTCACAGAGTAGCGACGCTCGAGAAGTAGCCCCCGCCCCGCTCCGGCTAGAAACAAGGTCGAGTTTGTCATCGAGGTCGAGTTTGTCATCGAGGTCGAGTTTGTCATCGAGGTCGAGTTCGTCATCGAGGTCGATGAGCCACATCGGATGTGCTTCCTGAAGGCCGGTGAAGGTCAAAACACCCTACGGCTTCGGGGGAATATTACTCTTGTCCACTAGCAGTCTCTGGAACACGTGTAATGGATGCAGCACACACGCCTTCAAATTTCATTCCCTTTGAAATAAAACAACACAAAAACACTTGTGACGTTCTGCTTTAACACATTGAGTGCGGCGTGGCCGTATAGAGGTCACGCCCTGGGTTAAAAGGGGTTGCATTCCCAGGGCCGCACTCAATGTGTTAATTGGCGTGGCTTAGGACTTATGTTCAGATCCAGCTTCTGAAAAACTGCTTGAAATTACCAACATATTCATATTGCGGTGCACAACGACGAGCCCGATGCGCCTCCTGACCGCAAATGAAGAGCTGGTCAGCAGTTGTGGTCGATTGCTGATCTCGAACCCCTACAAACTTTCCTCTTTGCCTGCGGTGTACCCGTGAAGCCGGTGGTTCCATGTGTTTGTTACTCGTAACATGATCAAGTCCAGTGAGGAATTTCGCCATTGATATCGAAGCGATTTCGTTTGTTAGAATGTCAAAATGGGCTCCACAATGATTTTCACTACGACATCGTTTTTCAAATTCGACATCAAACCAGGTCGTTTTGAGAGCCATTCTGCTTTTTGAAATGATATCGTTTCGATATCGACGGCGATATTTCTCACTGAGAGGCTGCCACCTGCTTTGGCCAGGTTAGCATGGGACTGACCGACTTAAGTAGGAGGCAAAGTTACTTGTTCTGTTTTAAGAAGTTTGCACCACGTGGAGATGTCTGTTTCTGACAGAGACTTAAACAGGCCGTCGAACACTATCCCAACAACATCCTTGCGCTAAGAGCTTCTGAAATTTGGTCAAACATGATCGTGTATGCTCCTGTTGCGTTCAGTGAAACATACTGTCACTGCAGACGTCATGTTGACGTAACACTTGGCCCGCGATCAGGCGGGCAGGGGGAGGCGGTGCGGCGCGCTGCATTACACTGCAGTGGAGTGATGTTTATACGCACTTGACACTTGCTGCCCTAAAGGAGGTAACTGGAGGGCAGCGATGGGGAACGTCCGGTCGGAATTTTTTTTTTTTCAAGAAACTTAGGCACAAAAAAAGGTGTCTCTTCGAGTTTTTCTCGATATTTTTCATTGATTCAGAAGATGGAAACATACCAGTTTTCTCGCTAATTTTCCGATATTTTTCAATTGTTTTCGAAAACAGAAAGCTAGAAGAACGGTTGGGCCTTCCCGCGGGGCAGTACCCTGCAGTGAGGCTGGTCAGATTGGCTGTGATGAAAGGAAGGTGCACTCACTTCGAGGCGGCTAGAGCACGGGGCTAGAAGGTGGCGGTCTTGAGCGGGTGGGCAAGAACACTGAACGGCCACCAGCCGGGTACCCGACACCTGCTCGCCGCGCCCCACCCCGCCCCACCCCGCCCCGCCCCGCCGGCGCGGCCGTGCGTTACTTTCACATGTATCCCATCCCATGTTATGAAAGTGGTGTTGCTGCGGTAGCGGAGCTGGCGGGCTCCTGGCGGCGCACCCACTGGCCGCCACTACCTCAGCCGCGCCCTCTCCGCTCGTATAGTCCGTCTCCAGCAACAAGGCCTCCAGCAACAGTGTGTGCCAGAGATACAGCAGGGCCAGCAGGGAAGATTATAGACGCTTAACTGAAGACGCACTGTACACTGAACGCTGCACCGAGTCAAGTAGCAACGCTCTTCGCGACCAAAACGCGAAATGGCCATTCCATAAATGAGTCACTCCTGATCTTCGAAACGAGTGTGCAAAGCCAATAATGCCAATGTAAATTTTTATTTTAAGGCCTCATGTCCTAAAATTTTCACATTTTTCTATTCTGAGTGGCACGTGGATCGTTTTACGTACTGCCTGTTCTTGGCGGTCCGTTGCCAGTGTGAGTACGAAGTATCGTGCGTGTGGTCTTGAACCGCGAGCACTTTATTCCAGGCACGTCTGTTCTTGGTGTTCGGTTGTAGAAGAAGACCGGTCAACACTTTTTTCCGAAATGGCCTGACAATGTGACGTGATAGTGATGTATTGAGACACTGCACTTAGCTAACAAGCAGTGTTCGCTTCCCAGAAGTAGGCCTACAGTCGTACGATGGCTTCTCGATGTTGAAATTGACAAACCACTCGCATATTCATACGGAGACATACCCTTGCTGCCCAAAAAAGAAGCGCATGCCAAATTTTAAGTGCCGAATGGTAAGGCGTATTCGCTCATTTTCTTTTCTTTCCAAAATATAGTCTTTGAAACATTCATTTAGAAAAAGCTTGAACGCGAGGATTAGTGAGATGGTCTATGAACCGTGAAGGCCAATTCCAGTTCGTGTCGTGTTGAACAATCAAAAATTAAATTGAGAAAAAAGAAACTCAAGTTAAGGGTTTGTTAGCGTCCATCTTTTACGTGAAAACCGGAAAGAACGGCTTCCGTGTGCTGCGATCTTCTCACCACCGATGCGGAGTTTGACTGCTGGACTCTGGACCCCCACAGAATAGTAAAGTAACAGACGGGAGCTTCAAAAAGATGACAAACTGTCAAACTGTCTTCAGGACGTTCAATTCACCCAGCGATCCATGTGTTCTGACGTCCTGGGAATGAGAATCTGACTTGCCGTGGACTTCCCTATGAGTCGTGGAAAGGACAGTGAGGGGCCCCTCCAGTGAAGCGCTTCCTGGTTACCTGTCTTTATTCGGCTCTAATCTAACTGTCCCTATCGCGTGCCGCTCTGCACTGTCCGTCCATCTCATTCAACAGGGATTATTGTTCATGGCGGTCACAACCTATGCACGCGGTGTATCAACCTGGAGTTTAATTAACTCATAACGGCTTGCGGTAAAGCATTGTCGGTCATCTCCTCCTCGGATGTGCATGCGAACGCATAGGCCAAATTAAAACTCTCTACCTGTCCAGAAAATTGTTTTATTTTATTTAAGACGCACCACCAAATAAAGTGACAGGGATAAAATATCTCAAAAAAAGAAGAAATTCATATTTTAAGAGCCTTTATTATTCACACCAAGTGGAAAAGTGAACAGAGAATAGATGACAGGCCCAAAGACACAATTTAAACAGCTACAAAAACAAGAGAGACACAGAGAGAGGGAGAGAGCAAGATGAAACAGAAAAAGTATTAAACAATAGTCCTGCCCCCTCTCCTTCTTAAAGCTGCAAATCCTTTGTTTTTTTAGCACAGTCCTTTAAAATTTCTCAATCATCTTATGCCCTACATGAAAAATCTGTATTCTTGTATTATCACTAATCAGTCGAAAAAATGTCAATGTATCACAAGATTCCAGAAGATTCAATTTCTGAAGTTCTTTCAGAGAATTGAGGAGAATGACATATGGTAACAGTTACTGAATGGATGGGGCCTTTCAGCTACAATGATCACAAGAAGGAGGAAATAAATAAAAAAGCTATTGACAAAACACTAAAAATGAGCCTTCAGGTAGAATGAGGCCAGCCTACATAATTCCAGGTCAGAGACTTCACATATTGGTAATGCAAAGACATTCATTAGCATATATATCTGCCATTCGACCATAAACTCCACAATTTTACCAATATTAGCGCCCTCTAAGTTTCCATTTTTAAAGAGGCTTGTTATGAAGTTCATGCTCAGATTTTGCATGTTATGTAAGCAACTAAAACATTAATACTAATACAATAGGAAAATGAATTGCAGCAATATTACTCAAAATCAAATACACAAGTATTGGGAAGTATCTAGATAAAACAACCTAGACACCGTTTTCAGTATCTTTTAATCATATCTAAATACTTTGGGTGGTTGTCTGGTGTCTGGCAAATCTGAATATTATTCAGAATTTTGTAACCAAGGAAAAGATTTAAAACAAGTCAACCCCAGACCAAAATTCAAATGTTAACACTAACTAAAATATTGACAATAATAATCATACTCAACTTTAGTTCACAATATTCACAAATATCCTTTAAAACGAGAACTCAAGGGACTTTAACATGGTAAATTAAAAAGCTCCTATTTCATTACCAACTGTGATGTGAAATGAAATGAGATCATCTACAGCACCTAGATGTGTGGTATTTTTAAAAGATAGATTTGAATTGAAATTTTTTTACAAACAGTTTGCAGAGATCTATTATCTTCTAAATTGAGGTGACATTCAAGAGCAAGCAGATGAGATTTTCTTGGTTTTGTTGTATAGAAAGAATCGGCGTGCAGAACACAGAGTGTAACACACCAAGCAAACAATAGATTATAAAGTTAAAACTGCTGCTGACTACTTACTCAAAATTTTCTTCCCCTTAGCATTATTAAAATTAATTTTAAAATGTAGTCTTCAGGAGCATCTGCTTGCTTATGGCAGGAAATAAATAACAAAGTGGTTCTCAATCAAGTATAAAAAATTATTTCAGGTATTTGTCCATCTTCCACTGATGTTCCATTATTATGTCCAGCAGCATATTGGAATTGGAAGGTAACTTTTCCACCTCCGGGACAGTCAACAGTAACTTTGCGTTGTCCTTTGGTGCCATAATGTGAATCAGGACCCTACAACACAAAACAGTCAGTAAAGTTTTTGAAACAATTCTCAGAAGGTGTTCTGAGTACTAAGAGCCTACAAATATAAAAGTGAAAGGCGAGATGAAGGCGTCACAGAACTGATTTTTCATTGCAGGAGTGCTTTTTGCCAACAAAAGAAGGCACAGAGATCGGCAGGCATAGTGAACACACAAAGATTGATAAGACCAACGATAGAGGAGAGATGATGAAGGCACAGAGATTCATGGGGCGGATAGAGGAGGAGGTATGGTGAAGGCACAACCTGCTACTATACAACAATCCAAATTATCTATATAGGAGAAGAGATGTAGCGGTTTTACCTTGAGAGTGGCAGATGCAGTGTAACTTATATTAGGCTGAATTTCAATAGCATTTTTGAACATGACTCTGCAACTGTAACTTGTCCCATCACTCGAAAAGTTTGTATGATTAGAGCCAATCACAGTCCCCGATGTGGTTTGGATCAACTGTAGGGACACATCATATTCAGCTGGCCCATGTATAGAGCCATAGAGTCCAAAGCCAACAATAAAGATTCTTCTGTCAGTGATAAACCTAAAAACAGAAATTTAAGTGAAGCTGGCAATCTTATAAAATTAGCAAAAAGGAAATTGGTACTTTTCTATTACCTTATCCTGTCACTTGTGCCACTGTATCCCCAGCGGCTTTCTACTTGTGAGAACCGACTTACAGTTAGCTCTTTTCCAGTCATACAAGACCGTGGAATATCCAGGAAGCCAACTGATGGTTTGGGATTGACAGTAAAATAAAGGAAAAGCTGAACTGCTTCACGATCTGTCAAAATTCCAGACTGAGCAGCGCCTGAAGCAAACTCTTCGACTGTCATCAAAGGAAAGCGTACAAGAGAAAGAGCACGTCCTAATGCAACTCTTTGATTTTCTCCTGTGACAGGAATATGCTGGCGTAAACATTCTGCTTCTGCCCACCTGTGAACAAATGAGATCAATCAAAAATCTTGCGTCACTTAAACCTTGATAATAGAAGAAATGCTGTTCTTGTATTACATAAAAAGCTACATACCTCTGAATCGCTTGAAAAAGTTTGGCTTCTCTTATGCGTAAAGTATCTCTCTCCAGCACAGCTATCAGAGTTAAAATATCTATATCAGTGAAGCCATCAGCAGAAAATGCCTCATTGGTATTTTTGTCAATTGTATCAAGACAAAGGTCAGCTAGCTGTGGCTCGTCAAACAGTCTTGCCTAGATAGTTAAAATTAAAGTAAGCACTTGCAAAAGTTAGGGGAAATCACAAAAAGAAAATCTACCAATTGTTTTATACCTGTGTGAGAAGCAGAAATGCATTTTCACTGCACAAATTTCTTTCCAGGAAATCAACACATGCCTTCTCCAGGGCTGGCACAACATACTTTTTGGCAGTGTACAATGTTGTCATCACTGTTTCAGGTCCAATTTGCACTTCATCTGAATACAGGAACCTGCGCAAAGAATTCAAAAATTTTTTTTTTTAATAGGCAATTCTGTATTTAAAACCTAATATTTCCACAGATTTACGGAAATTCATATCAACTCAAATGTCACAATCTCAAAATTCTTTAAACGTCAGAAGAAGACTACTAAACTTACTTTAAAAGTGATAAAAAGGCAGCAGGTTCAACATCTGGGAGCTCTATCTCTTCAGATCTAGTAGCTAATGTTCCATTGAACATAGCGTCAAATACAGCACTGCCAACGGATAGCACAAATCTATGAGCAGGAATTTTTGCCTGAGATTCACCTCTTCCAACGATGAAATGAACATCAGCAAGAATTTCATTATTAAACATGAAGGAGAATCTCTCTTTCACAGATGTCTTGGTAGCTTGCCAGTTATAATTTTGGGGAAAGTCAATGGAAGGATCTGAAAAGATACAAATTCTAATAATTACTCAAATTCATACAGTTAAAATTTATGGATAAAATATGAATCTACGCACTGTTGAAGGCACTTGATGATTGACGGTATTGGCTGGGCCCGTCACTTGAGTTCGCCTGGCGCGAGTTTGGAGGATCTAAACCAAGAGCTTCCCAATCAGTTCTGTTTGATGCTCGACTGTTGCCTTGTTGATTTCCAAAGAAGGATGCGTTCGCTGCTGGCACTAATTTGTTCTGGGGCGAATCTTCTTCATAGGCCCGGCTAACATTTGCTACAGGAAAGTTTCCTTCCTTTGCCATGTTTCAGTATCACTGACTACAAGATGAAGATCACCTGATAAAGAAAAGAAAATTTATTCAAACTTTATCTTTAAATAAGGCCGGACCAAACACCAAAAGTTGTAACAACAAAGCTCCAAAAAACAAACATGACAAAAAAAACAAAAAAACACTCGGGTTCCTCGAAAACTGGGAAGGATCGAACTTTGATATCAAAATACTTCGAAGTGAACATACTAAAAGCTTGTTTGGAACGCAGAAGTAACATAACCCGTAATTATAGCTTTTTATGTATATACAAATATACCATCAACTTCAACTTTATTACCTCATATCTACATCAGTTGCGAGAAAACAAAATTAACTACTGAACTCTACTTTCACTTTTAATTGTACTATCACTCTTACTAATAATCAAAGAAGGCTCTTTTTTTCTTCAATTAAGTTTGACGCGACATCAATCAATTTTGCAAACAATAAACAAAAACAAGGATGCTCATGCGCACTGCCTGCTCGAAATATGAAAAGAGGATGACATCAAACAACATCAAATCAAGGGAGAAATGGTGGGGATTACGGATCAGCTGTTTATTTGTGTTCCTGTTAGGTAGTTAACCAAAACCTTTGTTTAGAATGCCAAGCATATCTATAGAAAAAAAGTGTTGGTTCCTTTTATAGTTTTACTGTCTATAATCGTTTTATTTCTACGTCGTCTTCAAGACATTATCGTTTGATGGAAATTTGCTAATTGCAGCAATGTTAGCACAGTCCTCTTGTGTTCAAGATTTAAATGAGAGTTGTACTATGAACAACGTTATTTTCTCTTAAAGCATTTCTGTAAGTGTTAAAGAGCATATTAATCAGGAAAGAATTTCTCTGACTGTCATAGTTTGAAGATTTATTTTTTAACAATTGTCTCTCAAATGACGTCTTGTTCTCTGCTATCGCCTTGATAGGGTTGTCGTCTCATGATGTCATAAAATGTCATCAGAGGGAAAGAACGTGCCCCATCTTGTTTCTGAAGAAGCCTCATGCTTCCAGTCTGAAGGTGAGGCAAGAAACTCAAGGAAATTAAAAATGGAAACTGAAAGCTGTTCTGGATTGATTTCATTGATTTGTATTTTACAGGTGAACCAATGTGTGTAAGCGAAGATGAACAGCACTCCCCTGCTAAACAACATGCAGTTAATGAGGAAGAAGTTGAGCGTTCAGCCGCTAGCTCTGACCCAGGTAAAGGTGAACCTCTCTCCGAGCTACGTCATGGTTACGGACGCTGGGGACCTCCACCACTTCCACTTGTGCATCCTTCTTCAACTCACACAATTCTATTTAAGGTTTGCATAGTAGATTAAATTTTGTGAACCTTCAGTTGTTTTTATCAAAGTTTGGTAATTATTACTGTACTTTTCAGCTACCTTGGAAACATGGGCAAATACCTAAACCGTATCCAGCTGCGCCTTGTGATAAGTGGGACCAGGAGCATGTTAGAATGCCAAATTCATCTGAGAGCTTATACCCAGTTCAGGATGTATGGAATCTTTTTGAATTATTCTATGCTTATGACATCAACACACCATCATTTCAAAATGTTCTACCTTAAATTTCAGGCGGATGATGAGAAGGCACTTAGACTACGTTGGGAACTTGTGCAGGAGGCTCTCTTGCGTAATATACTTAGCAGCGATCAATTAGAATCTGCCATACTTTCCTACAACTCTAGATATAACGAACGATGGAATTTCAGAGCTCTGCACACGTTGTTCACCGAGGTTTGTAATTGAAATTTTTGAACCACTTTTAAGTTATACCTCAGACTTTTGCATACTGACTTATCTCTTGTGTAGGTAATGGAAAAAGAGGAAACAGATATGTTCTTTGAGAAGGTTTTGCCTCAAATGGTCAGACTTGCCCTGCAGCTTCCAGGACTTGTCACTGGCCCTATTCCCCTTTTAAGGAGACATAGATGCCATACAATCACTCTTAGTCAATTACAAATTGGTTCAATATTGGCAAATGCATTTTTCTGCACTTTTCCTCGACGGAACTCAACTAAGAGGGGATCTGAGTATGCAGCCTACCCTGATATCAATTTTAACAGGTAAATTATTGCGTCCAATACATATGTCCATAAATAGATTCCAAAAGTTATAATGAACATTTTTGCTTCTATCTTCTTTTTTAAAGGTTATTTCAAAGTGGAGATTCTGATTCAAACAGTGTTTATGAGAAATTAAAATGCATCATGAATTATTTTAGAAGAATTTGTTCATCAGGTAAAAAAAACACATATTTACTCATATGAATGCGAAGTAATACTTCTTTCCGTATTTTAAATTTTCATTTTGCAGCTCCTCAAGGTGTTGTCACATTTTCACGACGGTATCTGCCATCTGGATCCTTACCTAATTGGAGTAAAAGTTACAAATTACTGCCTAAATTCCACATAACAAGTTCTGGTTATATTGAAGATGAAGGATCTGGTATGCTCCAGGTGGATTTTGCCAATAAGTAAGGATTAAATGTCAAATTTTCCAGCCTCTGGGTAGCAACCAAATTTTCATCTGTTTCTTGTGTTACATAAGTGTCTCATATGTAAGACTTCTCCTTGTTAATGCAGATACATTGGGGGAGGTGTCCTAGGATGGGGATGCGTTCAAGAAGAGATCCGTTTTGTCATTTGTCCAGAGCTGATAGTTAGCCGTCTTTTTACTGAATGCCTTGACTCAACAGAAGCCCTCATAATTGTTGGCTGTGAACGTTTTAATAGTTATAGAGGGTATGGGCACACCTTTCAGTGGTTAAGTGACTTCAAAGATTCTGCACCTTACGACTCCACGGGACGCAGACATTGCTCCATTGTGGCCATGGATGCCCTCCATTTCACTAACCCTTCCAGTCAATATACGGCATCTAACATAGCTCGGGAAGTAAATAAGGTAAGTCTTCCTGATTAATTGCATTATGCCTCTTAATAGACTTGTTTCCTACTTTTAATTTTCGTCCATTTTAGGCTTTTGTTGGTTTCCATGAGAAGGAGCACTGTGATGACACCACATTATCATCTGTGGCTACTGGAAATTGGGGTTGTGGTGCTTTTAGAGGTGATGCTCATTTGAAAGCATTGTTGCAGTTAATGGCTGCTGGAGAAGCAGGCCGTTCTGTTGTTTATTTTACATTTGGTGATCAAAAGTTACGTGATCGTATCTATGGAATGTACAAATTTCTTGTGGATAATAACATCACTATTGGTAAGAATATTCAGTTAGTGTTTTCATATTTGCTGTTTATTTCAGTTGCTCATTGCATACTTGCTGGCTCGATGGTTATGTTAATGGTTTTTATTTTCAATATCTTCTCTTAGGAATGCTGTGGAGTTTGCTGCATAGATACAGCAAAAAAATATCGACAGCTAGTGCTAGCAGTGAGCAAGACTTGTATGAGTTTCTGTACTCTTCTGTTGTAGAGGGTGTTGAGGAAAAAGGTATATTATTAATAAATGCTGCTTTCTTGCTCTTATAAAAGTTTTATGATAATTTTTTTTTTTTTTTCAAACTTTAAATACAGTAATTCACCTCATTTTTACATGCCTTCCATTCCAGAATTGAAACCTTCAACGCCTGCAAAAAGATTTCTTCCCAGCAGAGAGCCTACTGCCACCCCGAAACCCAGTTGTAGCAGTATGTCTCTTCCTACTGACAGCAGCCACACTAAAGTAGATGGAAGTAGCTATCAGTTGTCTCAACAAGATATGGATGCTTTAATTGAGGAGTTTGATTCGGATACAGATATGTTTGAAGAAGAAAAAACTGTCATGTCTAGTGAAAGAAAGGAGCCAAGTGAGAAATCTGAGACATGTAAAAAAGCAGATGTGGAGAATGTTTCAAACAGATCATGTCTTGCTCTCATTGAAGAGGGCCTGAAAAAAGACCAACCAAGAAAAAACAAAAATTGCTTTCGCAAAGAAACCAAGATTGCTGATCAGCAAAGTTCAACATTTTCCGTGAAGGGAGCCTTAAATTCTTTCGATTCAGCAAATCAAGTGTCTTCACCCTCAAATTCTCTCGACATGAAAGATTTGTCTGTTAATGAGAAAGTTCATCCGTCTACTCTGACAGAAATGGAACTCAGCACCACCCGTGTTGACACAGAGAGGAAACCTGAATCTAGCACCATCTCATCATCTTCATCTAAAAGCCTGAAGAGAAGTAGTGCGCCTAAAAGGAAAATTTCTGACTATTATAGTCCAGTGTAGGTATAATGCAAGTGTATTTAAAAATGAATTTTGCTGTCTCAACAGCTAGTTTTAAACTAGCACTTAGTGACAAAATCAGTACTAAAACAGAGATATTGATTAAAAAAAATAATTAAAAGGCAATTTCTTTTCTTTTTTTTGCAATTACTTGTCCTTTTAATTTAATTTTTTTTTTATAATAAATTTATGAAGATAGCAGTACTGACCAAAATTTAACTGGATGAGGACAGAAACTAACAAACCATTCATATACAGTGCAAAAAATTATATTTAGTAAAATATGATAGTGTTTCAGCATGACATTATAACTAGTATAAATAGCTTAAAAAAATTAAGTAAATGAAACAGAAGAATTTAAAATAGAATTAAATATTTAAACAATAGACACATCACAATTTGACACTCCACCAAGAATCCTAGTAGTACACCACGCCAACACTGGTGTTCTGGATTGCAGCTCTTAGCTCCCTCTCCTTCTCATACAAGTTCTCGTTGTTGGGGACCATCTTGCTGATACCAAACTTGTTCAACCTCTCTCCCCATAAACGACAGGTGGGCATATTCAATAAGGCTCGCACAATTTTCTGCTTTGTAGTGGCTGGGGAGGAAAAGTTACAAAGTTAATGACATTTTTCATTCGTCATTAGATTTATCAAATCCAATTTTTTTTTTTCAAATTACCACTTAGACGACTGTTAACAACGATAGGGTAAGGAGGAAGTGGACCAACACTATCAAGCACTACAATGTCTTTGCCTCCATCTTGCAAGTACTTCTTGTTGTATGACAGTGTGTTGGCGTCAACTGCAGCTGCCTCTGCCTGCTTTGTCAATACCATCTGGACAGAGTTAAGATGTGATCCTGATCCTAAAACACAACACAAAAAATTCAATGAAAGCAGTTTAGAAAAGTTTAAAAAAAAAATGTAACAGATCAAGGACCCATACTCATCATGTTTCCAAAGAAGGCAGCATTTTCTCCATGCTCTTTGAGAGTCTTCAAGATAACTGCACTGCCACTTAATGAATTCGGGTTACTGTAGGCCCATGTGCATCCTCTGAGGTCTAATAGCTGCTTAACATGTTTTCTGGAAAAATATTTTTAAAAGGATTAACATGAATTTACAACAGTGAAATTTTCAATTCACACTCTGACAGCAAGCAGGAAAAATAAAATATGAAAAAATTACATACTTGTAATCTATATGGATAATGATGTCGGAGAAGTAACCAGGTTCCTCATCCAAATTTTTAGGGTGCTTAAATACTGGTGCAACAGGTAGCAACTCAACATTAGGATTTTTGGAATCCTGAAGCTTCACATAAGCGGTTGGAGTAACAAATGCTGAAATGATGCAAAATTTTAAAAAAGCGCAATGCAGTATATTAGTATTTTGTGTTTAGGAACTGACTGTGTTGCCATGAAACTGAAAATAAACAAGGTATGCAGACTCACCAATATCGATGGCATCAGCGACAAATGGGTCGTCACGGTCTGGAAGTGGGCCTCCGCCTCTGGACTCGTACACTAAACTCGCTTCACAAGGAAGAACTTCCTCTAGGTAATGCATAAACAGTTCATAGAGCTCAACTGGATGGCTGGGGCACATGTAGGTAGCCAACCTCAGCTTCTGACGTTCCTCCGGCATTTTCCTGAAACACGGCGCAAAACTTGAAAATTACAAAGGAGCAAGAAAACCTGGAAGATGAGCTATCATATGGCATAAAGAAAAAGAAGCAGTGAAGTATTTCCGAAAGAGCACTTGAGGTCCTAGAAAAATCATTTTCAATAACATAAGTTTAATCATACAAAATTCTAAAAATAAAAAATAAAAATGGATTTGCCACAATGTTTGTCTTGATGTCAGTCTCCCCCCTTTTTAATCTGATGCTGATAATGCATCGCATTCACGCGCCATGAGCGCTCATGTCAGCCGGCACCCCAGCAAGGCATGCCCCCATGCTGTCAGTGTCAGCTCGACCTTGCATTAGTTACTTTGACAGGATTCATACTGCTGATTCTTTAAAAGTGCTCGCGCAATGCGAATGCGAAACGAACGCTTGATATGGCTTCGGACAAACATCATTCATCGCTACGAGTCGAATGCCTGGTCTCGAACTAATCAATCATCTAACACTTCTCTGTGGCCAGTTCTGGAATTCCACGTCTGAAATCAAAGCAAGGTGAGCAATGGATTTCTGCGAGAGTGTACTTACCGGTACTTACAGAGAGATTCAATCCAGAGCTTTCAAGGAAGAAAGCAACTCGGCTTGGGCGCTGTCTAGACGACGGCAAGGCAAGACACTGCGAGCTACTGACTGTGACTGGACTGTGGTCTGAGGCTCGTCGCCTGAGACCTGCCTGGCCGCGGCAGGGCGTGGCGGGGCGTGGAGGAGCGTAGTGCGGCTGGCGGGGTGCGCGGGGGCACGGGTATCACCACATGGCCACGCTTCACGCCCATGGCAGACAGCTGAGAGTCTCTCCCGGCCAATCATGCAGGGTCTCCGGGCATGGTTTCCATCGGCGCGCCGTTTGAAAGTGGCGGGCTAGTGACTGCTAGTGACTAGTAGTCCGCTGCTGGTGCTCGTTGGCGTGGTTGGACGCTGGCGGCTGCTTGCTTTGACAGTCAATGGGAGTGCGGTGCGGTGCGCTGCGTGGCGGACCATCGGGATGGTTGCACGAGGACACAGACGGACGAAAGTCCCACCGACTTGTCAGATACACGGTCGGGGCGGCCGTTCGTCCGGATGCGTCTCTCGTGTTTGGGTCGACCCCGGCCCGATAGTGAGGCTCAGCGGCGTGCCATGTGGGTGGCCAGTGGCCAGGGGTGTCGATAGCCGATAGCGAGACACCGCCACAACTGAGGCGACGTGATGAGGTGACGTTTGGACATAGGGACGTAACGAGGTATATAGGGAGGAAGGGGAGCAGGAAAGAACATAATGTCACCCGCGAAAAACGGCCATATTTAAAACAAATATGCTTCAAATTTTATCTAAATTTCTGGCAAATTGGCTTAAGTATAGCACACAATTTTAAATATGGCTATATTTGCCCATGCGTGCCCATGTTTCCATGTTTACCCATATTTACCAATATTTCTGGTAAATTTTCTCATACAAATACATATTTGTCACAAATTTTAGACAAATATGATGAGAAAGTTTTCAAATTTGACCGTTAATTTGTAAATCTCCTCATCATATTTGTCTAAAATTTGTGACAAATATGTATTTGTATGAGCAAATTTACCAGAAATATTGGTAAATATGGGTAAACGTGGGCACGTATGGGCAAGTACAGTCATATTTAAAATTGTGTGCCATACTTAAGCTAATTTACCAGGAATTTAGATAAAATTTGAAGCATATTTGTTTAAATATGATCGTTTTTCGCGGGCATATAAAACGCTTTTATTTGAAAACCATACCCTTTTGTTTCCGAAGTGTGGCCAATGCGAGGGCCAAGGAGGTCTATTCACCCGAGAGGCCAGCCAGCCATTCGGATGATTCCCAAGATACCACAGTGTTTGAGAGACTGCAGACTTGCATCTCTACCTTTCATTTCGCCCGACAGGCTTACAGATTCCGTTACAAGAAGTTGTAACAAAATGAGGAGTGAGGATGACTGAACAGGTCACGATTCGCGATTCGCACTGCAATGCGCGACTTGCATTATGCTAGCTCCCTTTGAGCTGCCCCGCCCCGCCCCGCGCCGCGCCGCGCCGCCCCGCCCCGCCCGCTCCCTTCCTCTCCTCACAGCCTCTCTCCACCTGACTGCACCAACCCACCCCCTCCCTCTCGTTCGTCACGGCACACTCACTCCTCGCCGCGGCATCTCCCGTATCAGCCGCAATCTACTTAATGGAGTGCAGTTTTATGGCGAACTAGGCCTCGTTATCTCGGTGCCTTGTTAGCTAATAAGGAGATAAATTGGAGCGTGTAGGGCATCGGACAGGGGGAGGCGTCCCTTCTCCTCCTGTATCCTGGAAACCGCGACCATGACGTTATTAAACTCACTAATTCGAAACGTACGGTATCGAGATTGCGATCTAATAGGCCCAGTGGGTTCAGAAATAGTTAGTTAGGGTCTGCTGATTGAAAACAGAACTAGGAGGCGTTCTTCTTAAGATGGTGGGTGGGTAGTGCTGTCCAATAATGAATATCAGAAGTCACTGCTGATATGCCTGCAATAAATTTAGCTTGCCCTAGCCTCTTTTGACTTTCTGTTAAGATTATAGCTAGATCGTTTCATCACGATCCCATTGATAAACTAGAACATTGCACATAATAATGTTATACTCGGTTACACCCGAGAGGTAATCGTCTTTTCATTTCAGACATGTTCATAGTAAAGTCACTTGAGCGTGCAGTATGTCGGGTCCTTAACCCGGAGCGAGCGCCCTGACATACTCCTTGCTCATTCCCTGGTTGTTCCGTCAAGTCGTAAAGCCACGAACAGGAGGCCTAGCTTATTACAAGCCCCAAAACTCAACACGCACGCTAGATTGATAAGACCGGGATTCCGTTATTTAAGTCCAGAATATAAGAACAGAATACAGCAGTAGCTTCTTGCTTACAGCACACAGCAAAGTACTCGGCTAGAAAAAAAATCACTAGTCATTGGTACACGCTATTTTCAAAATCTCTATGTGAGCAATTATTGTACCACGTCGGCCCTCTTGCTTTCGGTTCAATACGTGCTGTACTTGAAATTCTGTCACCCCAGACTAAAAGACTCTACTATAAATAATTTAGCGAAATATTTCATAATGTGCGTAGTATGAAATTAACGGAAATCTCCATGAGGGTGCATTACACTGCAAAAAAAGTATCGCACTATAAAAACTAAAATATTTTGAAAATAAATTCCAAACAGTTATTGCAAATTGTATTTGGGGGTGGCAATATTTCGGATACAATTCCTATTAGTGCACCTTTATTGTGGTCTTTTCTAACAGCGTACTTCAAGCGCGTGCAGTGTCGTGCTTGTCGATTAGGGGCTTTCCATAAATTACGTAAGGCTCTTAGGGGGGAGGAGGTCCGAGCCTGCCTTATGGTCCTGTACCAAAGCATGGTGAGGTTAGGTTATTCGCCTTACGAAGAGGGGGGGGGGGGCGTCCAAAAGGGCCATATTTTGTCTTACCTAATTTATGGACGACCCCTTAGCCTGCCTGCACCTTGCCGGTCCTTTCATTCGCTACTCCTTAAAGAAGTCTCGTTGATTTGAACGCGTGCTCGTTATCGGAAGAGGGGGACGGGGCGCGCCGGGCACGCGCCGCTAATTGGCCACCGGAACCGGAAGTGGACTTGACGGCGCGGATCGGATGGGCCCTAAAGAGGCTGGAGGGTGCGGGAGGGCAAGAGCTCCCCCGGGCACGTGACCATGTGCTGAGATATGTCCCTGATGAAGAGACTCTCTCTCTCTCCACTGCCTTCACTTTTTCCTGGTCAATGCCAAGCAGAAGGTAGGAAATAGCAAAAAGAAATTAGCATACTTCTTAGCTAACGCAATATTTTTTCGGAAATTTTTATCGGTGCGGAAACGTTATGAATGGCTGTACCGGGAAGATGCCATGGAGATCCCATCCAGAATTATTTTTCATTTTCTCAAATGTGGAAGCCGTAGAGGTCATCACTGACTCACGGAATTTCTTTTTCCAAATTCAGAGATAAGCAGTGTCAGTTTTGGAAGACGTTTCTACATCGAAGGAAGCCTCTTCAAGAACTTCAATACTAACAACAACAACAAAAGTCCTGTGAATAATATTGCCGAAGACGTTCTGCTTGGCGTCAAGCAGAAACAAAACACCCCAGAGCAACGCATGATCGCCCAGCCGCCTGGTGGGTAGGCCGACCCGCCCAACGCCGGAGCGCTCAGCAGCAGTGTTGCCTACCCGCAAGGGGCTCCGCTCGCCCACCCGATCTCCACAGCCTGCTCTCGATCAGAGCTGCCAATCGTCACATCTCTGGCCCCCACATTTAGGAGCAAGTGACGTCAAATTGGGCCACGGATATGATATTTTCATATCACTCTCATGGCTACTTAAACCATCCTCCTTTTGTTTGTTGCCAAGGTAATTAGTATGGTTCCAACCGTGGCGATGAAGGTTCATGGACATTGATTTCCTCTCGACAGCCCTCATCCTCTCTTAGGGGCGATCGTTACAAAGAACTTGATCCTCATTTACGAAGTGGTGTTCTCGTAGTTTTGAAGCGACGGCAAATCATGCTGAAGATATACAGCGGAACACACAGCAGTCTGCTGAGTGGAAGTCCGCTGGACAACCAACTTCCCAATCACTTCGCGCGGGACGAGCCAGTCCACCTGTGATGATAATTATCATCATGACAGCCTTGTCGCTCCACATACCGGTCCACTGCGAGCACGCTGGTAAGACTGTCAGGTGTACGAGTACTTGTGCTGGTAGAGTAATGGCCCTATTTCGGGCCACTGACCCTAATTCGAGCCACCCCCTCTAAACTCCTTGCAGGCTACTTCAGGTCCTAGGCGACCAAAAAATTAAACAGTGTACAATGCCAACTTTTAAATATCCGTGTCGTTTGGAATCGAGAGTTGCCAGCAAATGATTTTAAGGGGATGGCTCGAATTAGGGCCAGTGACCCAAAATAGGGCCATTACTCTACTCGGTACTTATTGGTACTTGCCAGTTACTTGGGCCCTCCCCCTCTGCGACCGACACACACTTATTCCTCACAGACGTCGAACACTTTCACTGTCACACTGTCACTGCACTGATCACTGCAGGGGCGTATCCAGTCGTGGCATGGCGTGGCGTGGCGTGGCGCGTCGCAGTGTAGCAGTCGCGAGGAGGCCGGCCGGGCCGGGCCGGGCCGGGCCGGGGGCGAGTCTGCGCGGCGCTCCATGTATGTCCCGTCCGGGTCGCCCCGGTGCGTGGCGTGGCGTGGCGTGGCGTGGCGTGGCGTGGCGTGGCGTGGCTTGGCGTGGCGTGGCGGGATACGAGACACTGAGACTCTTCACCACACCGCGCCTCGTAAGCAGCTCGGTGCTGCGCGTGGACGTTGGTGCTCGCGGGTGGTGTTTCTCGACACGTCGCGTCTCTTCGCGGAGAGCGTCGCGACGTCCGGCGTCGCGGCGGCGCCTGGTGGCCTGGCGAGTTGCGCGGCGCCCCCTGTGCGGAGTGCGACTGACTGGACTGGACGGCACCCGGCTGCAGCCAGGCTGCTCCGCTGGGGACTCCTCGCCAGTCTGTCTGCCAGCGCCTCGCGGGCCAGAGGGGGAGGGGGGAGGGGAGGGGGAGGGGGGGGGGGGGGGAGGGG
>CABIKL010000352.1:0-23979 GCA_902196195.1 Aptinothrips rufus
CGAACCCCCCCCCCCCCCCCCGCCCCGCCCCGCACCGCCCCGACCCGCCTGTCGCGACCCTCCCCCACCCCTTGCCACGTGACGCGCGCTGCCGCGCCGGTCGTGAGGAGATGGCGGGACTTGACGCGATGTCGCGGTGCCGCCTGCCGGCCCATCCCTGGACGTTGTTATTGTTGTTGGAGGTGACGTTGTTTTTGTTGTTGTGCCTGACGTCGCCAGTTGAGGGGGCGGCAGTGAGGAAGCAGGGCGCGGCCGATGAGGTGACGGTGCGGTCCACTGTGAACCACACCGTGACCATCAAGACCCGGCTGCCGTCCCACGCGAACCGCACGGCGAGCCGCACGGGCAGCCACAGGCGCACCGCCGAGCGCACCGTCCAGGACCCCGAGGGCAACATCATCCAGGCCCCCAGGAGGTTCGTCCAGCCCGCCATCCCCACCGAGTGCCCCAACGGCTTCAACGTCGACCCCAAGGGGCGGTGTAGGGAGCAGTGGTGAGGCGAGGGCGACGTGAAACCACGCCACGCCACGCCACGCCACGCCACGCCACGCCACGCCACGCCACGCCAATTCCTACTGGATTCGGCCTGAGGATCCGAGCCGACACGACGGCGAGCAGCTGGACGGGGCAGGAGGTGCTCGGGGTGAGTGACGCTGGGGGTGAGGGTGGCGTTCCACCCGTCACGTCCGCCGGTCAGAGGAGTTCTCTGCGTCTGCCCTCCTCTCCTCTCCCCTCTCCTCTCCTCTCCTCCCCTCCCCCTTCCCTCCCCTCCCCCCCTCCCCCATCACGCTGCGTGCTCGAGGTCTCTCGAGGATGTTTGTATGGGAGAGAGAGATGTGATCCTCACGTGAGTCAGCGGTCTGTGCTCTGTGCTCTGTGCACTCTGTGCACTCTGTGCTCTGTGCACTCTGTGCTCTGTGCACTCTGTGCACTCTGTGCTCTGTGCACTCTGTGCTCTGTGCTCTGTGCACGTGCACTCTGTGCTCAGAGTTTGGCGTCCTATTTGTTTGCAAGCCGTTCGTGTGTTGCAATGGGTAGGCCCCGCCCCGTCTCTCTCCCCTGTGGTCGCTTTGTTAATTTGTATATGACCGTAATTTGTAGGGAAAGTGTGGAAGTCCTGCATTTGTAAAGGCTGACATCAAGCGTGATTGACTAGGACGGGACTGATAGTAAAATGGATAGATAACCTGAAGAGACCCCAAAAGATCAGTTTGACTACAATGTGAAAACTTCTTACTGATAGGATAATACAGGATAGTTCTCGGTGAGTCGTTTCAGCTGCAGAATGGTTTTCGGTGGGTCCCGCTTTGTTTGTAACCTGCTTCATTTCACCGCCACTATCTGAATAAATACTAGAAAATAAAGTTGTCGCAAGCCGCCTAGCTTTGCACTGAGTAAGATCAAAGTTTTTGACAAATAGCAGCAGAGGGTCTCCCATTTCTTTTTTTTCAGCACAGCAACCGACATTTAAAGGGATTAAAGCAAACATTGGCACAATCCATCAGCTGATCGTTTCGTAAGATTTGAAGAATAAGCCTCCTTCTCTGCTCTGTCGAGCTTCTTATCAGTCCACGCGTGTTGGTATTGTGGAGATAGCGAATGTGTCCCTTGGAGCCGCCTGTACTGTCCTGTCCTGTACCAAACCGCTGTGCTTTTTCTGCCCCTCTGTTGTCCCTCGTCCGTTCCGCGCCTGCCAAGTTCTATCTGCGAACTGCCCGTTGACAAGTAGTACCTATCTGCAGAGACGCAATGAGAAAGTTCCAACATAATTCAGAGCTGACGGTATATAAATATATAAACACATAGCGCTATACAATACAAGAATACTGTGAAAGTGGAGTTTTAAGTTTTAAAATTGCATGAATAGCCTGACAACTACCGACCCTTTCCTTCAGCCCTGCCCCAAACGTCAACGCCTCCACCCCGTCCCGTCCCACAGAGCAGGCGTGCCAACTGGGTGGCCTGCCTGCCTGGCGCGCGGCGCGTCCAGCCACATCATACGGCCAGATTGACCAGAGTAGCCAGTTCTATCTTTGGTGGCAGGATCCAGTCTTGCCCGGAAAGCAGGCCAAACGCAGCGTTCAAATTCAGCTTTCAAAGGCTATTCAGCTTTCAAAATCATCCTTTCTGTTTAGTTTTCGTAAGTTTACAACAGTTTATAATAATGTCCTCAGGCTCGCTCCCTATCGTAGAGCAGAGCGGTTGCTCTGCGCCTAGACGGTAGGCCGCCTACCTCGCGGCTGTGTGTCCCCGTGAGATGGACATCTCAACGCAAGCATACATTAGACTGTAGGTTCACAGTTCACATCCATTCCAGTGGCCAAGCGCGTATCCAGGGGGGAGGGGGTCATTAGCCCCCCCCCCCCCAAGGGTCCTGGCGCCCGAAGCCGGGAAGGTAGGCAACGCGCCTGTAAGTAGGCAAAATGTGTGGCATGACCCCCCCCCCCTAACCAAATCTTGGATACGCGCTGCCAGTGGCTCCTCGATGCTGTGCGACAATGTTCCTTTCCGACAGGCAAGGCAAGGCAAGAGCAAGCAGTAAAGAAATTTTCTAGAGATCTCGATTTTAAACAACGTGAGAGAAACTGAACGTTTATTGAAGCACGATCCCTGGTAATTTGGGGAGCAGGCACACATTGGCGGCCGCTGGAATAGTAGCTAAAGGAGGCCTGTTTACGATGGGAATAAAGAGATAGTGAAGGCACAGTCTATTGTCACTCTTATTTTGTGCTTGTCTTGGCCGTATGGGTGGCTATGAAAAGGGAACGACCCAATGACGTTGTGCCGTCCTGTGCCCTGTGCTCCTGCTCCCCGACACTACTGCGTTGCTGCCGGATCGACTTTGCTGCGCTCCATTGTAACAGGCCTGAGTTGCTGTGTGTATCCAAGAACTGGAGAACGATCATATTCCAAAACACTCTCACGGACACTATTTTCTGAAAAAAGAAAAAGTATTACAGCTGTTTGTTGTTGTTGTTGTTGTTGTTTTGTTGTCTTTTTTAAAGAAAAAGAGTACAGACACCGGGCTGGAGGCAAATCCCAAAATTTGGATCCAATTAATGCAGTGGTGAGGCAAGCGGAGAGGAGCATGTTAGAACGTTAAATTTATTCGCTAAAGGTGGTGCACCGCACGTCGCCGACACCACTAAAAATCGATATGCTGTATTAGTTTTAGCTCAACGTGATGAAAAAATAAAAATGACCCAGAACCCAGAAGTTAGTAGCCGTATAACCATTTATAAGACTGAGGGCATACGTTCCGTCCGGGACGACTTGGAAGTAGGATCGGTCGAAGGAAAAGGGGAGGGGGGGGGGGGGGGGGAGGCGTCCGTCGACAATCATGTCGGGGAAAACCTAGACACAATTAATGAAATAAACAGCTCCGTACATTAGACACTTGTTGCAGCGTCCCCACGGCAGCGACACAGTGTATCGCTTGTGAACTGAAATGATTGCAGATATGTGATACTTCGACCGTCGCCTACAAGAAGTTGCTATCGCTGGAGGTTCAGGGAAAAAATAAGTGGGGAAGGAGACGCGTAGAGGGGGGGGGGGGGGGGGGGGGGGGGGGGTAAGCGGGAGACTTGCGCGTCCTACCACGACGCGGGTTCAGAGTGCACTCTCGTTAAAAGGTACTATTCCGGCTCTTGATCAGGATGAGCGTTTTCTTCCTCGTCTCCTGACCTTTGCTGCATCCCAGCTTCTCTGCAGCCCCCCCCCCCCCCCCCCCGCCCCCCCAACGCCTGGCCGCTGGGGAAGGCCCAGAAAAAGAAGTGGAATGAGTTGAATTGAAGGATATATACGCCGGCCAGGGCGGCTGACGTGTTGCTCATCAGACGGTCTCTCTGCGATACGGTCATTATGCAAATGTGACTGCCCAAGTAGTGGACTCTTTTACCAAGAAATCGTCAGCAGCAGCTGTCGCTGAGCTGATGGTCCTAGCAATGTCACTTTGTCGTGGACTGTCTCTACCAAAGGTATCATGCCAAAGAAGTCTCTATAAGGGGCGGCAGACTGTATCTACTCGCATTCACCCCCCCCCCCCCCCCCCCCCCCCCAACTCAACACCTCGCCGCTGCATGCCGTGCCATGCCGTGCCATGCCTCCAGCCAGTGAGGGCCAATGGGGGCTGATTGTAATTACAAGACACACGAAAGAGGAGATTGGCGCATCGCATCCAGGAAAGAATGAACTCAAGGTTCCGTGAGCCGTCGCCGCCTTATGTACCACAGCGTACAGAGACACATGAGGGCGAGAGACTCTCATGGAGCTGTCGTCATCCCCGCCCCGTCCAATAACAATACACAGGGAGTGCGCGTTAAATGTTAGTCCTGCGTAAATAATTGCTGTGCTCAGGCGCATATCCAGGGGGGGGATGGATGCATCCCCCTGAAGGATGGGCGCGCCCCAGGCGCGCCGCCTGGTAGTAGGCAATTTGTCCTGCATCGCCCCCCCCCCCTCGAAGTCTTTCTGGATCCGCGCCTGGCTGAGCTGGTCCTGTTGGCGATTCTGAGAATGGCGCTGCGACTCGCGAGCCGAGCCGAGCAGAGCCGTCGAGCTGCCACACTGCCGCCGCCTCACCCTTCCCTCCACGATTCACTACTCGGCACTTGAATATCCGCGGGCCGGGGCCGGTGAGCACTGATGGACCATCCAGTTCTTGGGTCCAGTCTTCGATCCTCGCCGCTCCAGTTGGTACCGAGCCGGCTCGTGATGGAGTTCGCGTTCAAGGCACTCGCGATGGTCGCCCTGGTCGCCTTCGTCCTCGTCGATTTTCGGGAGGCGCATGCTGAGCTAGGGGCGGGGGCGGGAACCAACATATCCGCTGGTCGGGATGCGGTTGCAGCCGCCAACCCCATGGACATAGTCCACGTTCCTTCGCGTTGCCCTTCGGGGCAGAAACAGGACAAAAATGGGCGGTGCCGGGAGGTTTTCTGAATTGCACTCTTTGGCTTGGTAAGTGGAGACACAGAACCCAGTGAGAAATGGTGGTGTCGAAACGACGTCGATACGATGTCGAATATCGCTAACTCATCGATTTCAGGCCCACTTTTACGTAGATTTCGAAACGGTATCAGCGTTGATGATTTCTCACTGGGAATGCTCTTGCAGCGGTTTAATTTTGAACAAATGCCGGGGAGCATGTCTTGCTTATGTTCTCTAAGTTCTTGGAAGAAAAGTGAAAACAATATTTTCAAATATTGCTGCTGGGAGAAAACCTGAACTCTTTTTAACTATTATTAAGAAAGTAGTACTCCTCATGGCTCCCATATCTGTAGCATGTTGTGGAACAAATACTTGTCCAAATACTTGACCTCTGCATTGACCACTCCTTCCTCTGTTCGTCATATAGGATGCCAACAGGTTTTGAAATTTCGTATCATAAAATGACTAACTCAAGAATACTTTTCTCTTTCAGGACCCTGTCAAGGCATAAGCATGCACCGCAGCTACTTCGTCAGAGAAATCCGCTGCCTTACTCTACTCCTTCACGAATCTCAAAACTCAGTTTATAAAGCACTGTACTAGATACCAATATTTTTAGCTGTCAAAGAGCTCATGAGTTATGTAAATAGATATGAAAATAAAATACTACTTGTGCAAGCAAATGCCTCCAGTTCTACTCTCCCAGCCTGGATTTGTAATGATACACCAAAGTCATTAAAATATTATTATTGTCTAAAAAAATCAAAAGGTGATAATAATAATAATAACCAATAAATAACAAGAGACGTACAAAGAATGGGACTGAGTTGATGTCACAAAATGTGAACGTGGGTGATGGAAATGATAATGGCAATTCAGAATTCCACAAATATGGCTAAATTCAAAGAGAAGGGAAAGCAGACTATCACTTGGATTTCTTTGTGGTAGATGAAGATGAACTGCTGGGAACTGGTTTCTTGGCTGCCAAAGGTCGAGAAGCACTTGATGTTTGAGCAGCATCACTTCCCTGAGGAGATAAAGAAAAGGCATTTAGAAAAATCACCCCAGAAAAGAAAAGGAGTTTATTTGACATTGTTGTGTTTATTTTATTCTATTGGCTGCAAATTGTGGCTGATATGACACAGTTCGGTTCTAAAATGGGCAGTGCGTGTTTTGTTTAAGAGGTATTTCGACTTTATGCAAAGTTAATTGGTTTTAGCATGAAAATGTGACTACAGGACAAGAACAGCAAGAATTTAGTCACTCATACTGACCGACAAATAAATGCAACAGGAACTTGCGGACTAGAATTAAGTTTCACATGCTTACTCTTCTATATGTTTCTTTTTCACAGCATTTGTTATATTTCTCGTGCAAAGTGTCTGGTCAAGGTCATTTTGACGTACTCATAAGAGTTTGGACACAGAAAGAGCAATCACTGCTTGGCAGATGTCAGCTACTTACTGAGGGCGAAGCCCTTACAAGGGGACGCTGTTTGGAGTCAGATGTTGGAGGCTTGGCATTCCGTTCCAAACTGTGTGATAAAACAGAAAAAAGAAATATGTCAGCTTCATTCATTAAAAGCCAAAACTTTTCCTTCTCTCAACAAGAGAGCAACAAGCAATCCAATTTGTGAAGTATCGTCCATGCCATATTTAAAGAGAGCGAAAAAGAATGGAAATTATGTACTTTTTAAGAAGTTAACTGAATGAGACTGAATTTGAATTTTTAGTGTTTTTAGTCAAAGCCAATGCCAACTGTTTGCTTACCTATTACTTCTTGAAGATGACCCTTTCTTGAACATTCCTGAGAGTCGTTCCTTCAGGTCTCTTTTACTTCCTTTGGGATCCTCAGAGGTGTTTAAACTGGCATCTGAACCTTCCTGTAAATTAAAAAAAAATAGAGACTGCGCTTAAAAGATTGCTCGACTTTACACGTCGGAAATGCATTAATTAAGAATTCAAAGATGTGATGACTACCTTCATATGCAATGACTCTAATGAAGTATCACGAGGATCATTCTCATCAACACTTCTTGATTTGGTGAGTCTCTTTGTAAGCTTTCCTAGAAGTCCCTTTTTCTTTTTCTTTTCTCCAGAATGAAGGACTTCACTTTGTGTTGATCCTCCTGATAAACGACTGGAAACCAAATGTAAAAGATATTTAAAAGTTTATTACCTATCTAAAACTACATTTACAAGCGAATGGGTGTCTTGAAGAATGAGATGAGCCCAATTGCGATCAAATGAGAAAATTCAGCATGCAATTGTACATTAACAGAAGACAAACTTCTAAGTAAACATAGATCACATACAGCTTTAGAAGATACAATAAATCAAGTTCTTTTTTATTTTAAAGAAAGAAAAAAAAAAAGAAGAAAAAAACAACAAAAATTAATGAAATAGTTCCAAAAAATTAAAATTTCAAATGAAGATTAATCCTCTAAGAAGTTCTACTGAAATTCAGTTCTGAACACCATAATTAGATCAAAGAAAAATAGTTACCTATCCATACTATTATCCCTCCGACTGCTTGCTAGTCGTGGATCATCATCAATGCTTTGAAGACTACTGACGCTACCATCCTCATCGTCACCTTTCCAGAAATTCTGCAAGAAAACAAGCATGATTTAACAAGAAAAGAAGAAAATCTTGGCTTTAAACTTAAGTCACAGAATAATTGCCAGATGAGACAAAGTTTAGTAACATACATACCTGCTCTTGCGCATTGCTTGTTTGTTCTAAAGATAGAGTCTTACGCAATAAACTACCCTTCCTCTGCAATCCTGCTCCACCTCTCCCAACACTTGGTTTGCTTCGAGTCTCTGCTGGTACTTCAGCAGCAGTATCTGACTCAGTTGATGCCGCTCTATAAAAAACGAAAAAAAAATTAAAAAATAACTCAAGCACCGTTGCACACACAGAGACCACATGCTATGAAAGCTAAAATTGCATCATACCTCCTCAATCCAAGGACACGTCGCGCTCTTTCTCTTTCTCTGTCTTGACTATCTGCCCTCTGGTATCTTCGTAATTCTTCAGTAACTTCAGTAAGTCTCTGGAGTGTTGACTGCACACTTGCCTTTGTGTCATCACGTGCTAATGAATGTTCTGAAAAGAAGAACAATTCACAAAAAGTCCATTTGTACATTTCAAACCACAGAATGCAGCTTCGTCTCCTCACCTCTACTATAGTCTTTTCTTTCTGTCAGAGGTGATGATTCTCGTGACTTCGGTCCCTAGAGAGACATAAAAGAGTCATTAATAAATTATTTTGAATTCTAATCAATACTACCAGCATTTTCATCAAAATTTTAACTATTTTACCTTTAGTCTCACAGGTGGTGTTGGAGTGCCCAAGGCTTGAGATGAACCTCGTCTCAAAGGGAACAAATCTGGAGATAATCTCATTAGCTCTTCAACCTTGACAAGAAATACAAAAATTGTCAGTACAAGCCAAAGGTATTAACTTATAAAGATATGAATTTACTTTGAAATATCCCAGTGCAATTACCTGGTCAAGCAGGAGCTGTATTCTTCTATCTTCATCATTATCAGCACGGCGTCTAGCAGATGCGAGCTGTCTAAGGTCTTCTCTTTCTCTGTCCCATCTTTCCTTTTCCCTCCGTAGTTTTTCATTGGTGGTACGGAGCTTTGCATGGGCATCTCGAAGCTCCAGAAGATCACATTGAAGCTATTTCAAATTTGAAGCAAGTATTACAGAGTTTGTTGTCATCAATAATCTTGGCAAATACTATTCATAATACACAGAGCAGAAAGACATGTTAGAGAGGTATTTACCTCCATCACCTTCTTCCGGTTCTCCTCCATTTCTTCCTCTGTTGTTTTTTTGATTTGATCCAATCTCCTCTTCCCTTCAAGTCGTTCTTTGTCTCTTTCTCTTTCTACCTGTGAGGAGAGTTAATAAGAACACTGATAAGAGATCAAAAGTAAAGTGGTAAAGGATTTTAACAGATTATTTTGTATGATGTTTACCTCAAAGAGAGTTTGCCGCAAATCTCGAGCTAGAGTTGATGTCTCCTGAAGTAATCGAGTTTGTTCTTCACGTTCTTTATGCCAAGCAAGTTCCATTCTTGTTTTCATTCCGGGAATTTTTGTTCGTCCACTAGCAACAAGTCTGTCCTCTTCCAGCTAGAAAAGAAAAGACAATTGTAGTACTCTCACCATCAAAACCAAAAAGAGAAAAGGGAAAGGACAAGGACCACACTAAACAACTTTAAATGCGCACCTCATTAACTTTAGATTGCATTTCTGAGATTTTCACCTCCCACGCACTTCTTTCTGAGACCAATTCAGTCTTGAGTTTAGAGGCGACCAGCCTTGACTCTGATAATTCATCCTCAAGACATGCTACTTGCTGCTCCAGAACAGCAATCTTGGAACGTGTTTCTTCAGCCTACAGATTTCAAATCTCAAATTTAGAGATAATAAGTACAGCAAATAAAAACATTATCATTCAAAGAATTATTATAAATCAACCCACATCTTCACCAAAACTAGCAGAGGATGGACGTTTGTTAGCCCCAGGATTTGCTCTTAATTCAGAAATTGTCTTTTGAGCACCATCTAACATATGACGGAAAGTATCACGTTCCCGCTTGAATCTTGAGACCTGCAGTAAGACAAGCATTACAGATTTTATACAACATAATTCATAACAGCCCAAGAAAGTGAAAGTCTTCCAGAATCATAGATCTCAAACCTGTGACTGGAGAGCGGTGAGCTCCTCAGATAATAGGGATACTCGACTATCATATCGCATTTTCAACTGTCCTACTTCAGTCTTACGGGCCTTCTCCTCCTGGAATAACCTGAAAACAAAATGTTTAGAAATTAAGAATCAAAAGAATCATACTTTCTAAGACAAAGTGTTTTTCATGTAACTCACTTATTTTTAAGTTCCTTCAATTGATTTTCCTTTTCATTGAAGTCTGCAGTCATTCGCCTCTGTACCTCTGCCACTTTTTCATAGTCATCCAACTTTCGTCTTAAATCTTCAGACTAACAGAATAAAGCAACTATTGAGCAAAGAGATAAAAGCTCTCCACATAGGTAAGTAAATGATACTTGCACTCACCTCCCTCCGCATGAGATCAATTTGTTCACGAAAACCTTGTCCCTCTCGTTTCAATTGGTCAAGTTCAGAACTCTTTTCATCACAGATTGCCAAAAGCTTTTGACGCTCCAGTTGCCAGGTGTCTCCATTTCCATTGCCACGCTTTGCTTTCTCTAGAATATCCTTCATTTGGTCCTAAAAATTTCAAAGACCCAGAACAGAAATCAGTGCACAAGTCTGATTTTATTTTATCAAGTTTAATATGACATACCTGCATATCAAGCTTCTCCTTAATCCATGCGTCTTGCTTTGATGTGTATGTGTCTTGCAGGGTGCGCAGCTGAGACTGTACAGCACCCAGATCTGTTCTCATGGCTGCTAGTTGCCTAAAACAGTGAAAAGAGTAGATTTAACAGTGAAAAATAGTAAGTTAAGGTTTCAAATTTGATGAGCAAGTACAAATAATATCACTGTAAATGCAATACAAATACCTCTCAAGAGCTTCTCTCTGTGTAACAAGCTGTGATTTTGTATTAACATGTTCCTCTTCTAAGAGTTCATACTTGGCTGTCAGTTCATCATACTCCTTCTTTTCAGAAGCTAACTTCTGTTGCAAAGCTAGAAGAAAACACGCAGATAAATATCAAGGATCACTAAAAATTAGCTCAAGTAGAATACAAAGAAATACAAATAAAATATGCTTTTGAATACCTAACACTTGCTGCTGAAGACTTTCCGTAATCTTAGCAGAAGAGACATTTGTTTCGAGTGCTTTTAGTTTGGATTTTAGATTGCTCAATTCATTCTCTCTATTCTTAAGTTCCTTTTCATGGTTTTGACGAACACGCTCTGCCTTTTTCCTTTCTGCCTGCAAATTAAATGATACTGCATTTGAGTCCTCTACCCACACATAATGTGAATACATACAAAAATATCAGAAATATATGGAATACCTGAAGGTCCATCTCCATATCAGAAACTTTCTTTTCAATGTCATTTCTTTCTTTCTGGAGCTGAGTTTCTGTTTGCTTGAGTTTCTCCTCTGCGCTCTTTTTACACTTCTCCACCTGCATAAGTAGACAACTTGCTTTAAAACATGCTTTATAAATAATTCTTAATTTAAATCCTAGAAAACATTTGATACAGGAATTAAGATGACTAGTCTTTTCCTCTTATCTCCGAACCAAATGGAGAGTAAGTACAGAATTTTGCAACATTATCTAACTAACTGACCTTATCTAACTGATCAGTCAACTTTTGAATTGTGTTCTTAGACTCAACAAGCTCCTCCCGAAGAGCGCTGACTTCTCGAGCAACTGCAGAGCCTGCCTTTACTGTGGCATCAGTAGCTCTCTCTCTTTCTTCTTTCAAGTTTGCTTCCTGAAATAACAAAGAACAATGTAAACAAAAATGTGTTATACAAATTTTCAGTGCTACAAACACATCACAGATACAATTTTTCTTTGGCTTTTGTTTGAAAAGAATAAAATAGCAACTCTCACATAAAGCATGAGATTTTGGGACTTTTAAATGAAGAGATTATGATATGAAGGATGTTTCTGCCTCACATGAAAGGAGCAGGATTTAAAAAAAAGTAAATTATGGTTATAGGTCAATAAGCAGAGTGATATAGGAGACATTAATAATGGTGTAATCCTTTTTTTCACTCAGATCATAGAAGGAATAAGAATGAACAAGCCAGAAGCAAACAAATCAATATCATTATAAGGTAAAAGCTTGATGAACTAAACCATAATACACATGCATCTGCTTTAACTAAAGCCTGTGGCGGAAGACAAGAATGTGAGTGATGCTCGCACACGACCTTCAGCGAGCTCACCAGTTGTTCCATTTGAACTATCTTCATTGCTAGTTGCTTCTCAGTATTCTCTACTTGCATTTTAGCTGCCAGCAGCTTGGCCTGAACTTCCTTTAATTCTTCTTTCCCAGTATTTAACTTGTCAGCAGTATCAGCTGCCACCTTGCGCTCAGTGTCAAGCTTAATATAACAATGAAAGAAGCCCACTAATCATCTATTTACAAAGCAAATCTCTTACATCACAAAATGTGCATTGACGTTATGTCGTGATTTTCAACCTGCCCTATGCGAGAAAACTTAACCAATATCCGATAAAAGGAATACCATTCAGTGTTTAAGCAAACAGAAAATTGAAAAGATGTCCAGACTTTCATCTATGATTAACCATCAAATTCAAGAACTAATTACAGCTACTGGTAAAAAAACAACTACAGTATATTTAATTTGAAGCATCCATTACAGAGGCTTGTAGGTGCTAACAGCAATAAAAACCTGAAAATAGGATGTAAAAAGACAAAACAAAAAAATAATACAATACCTCTTTTTCCAGTTTTGATATTTTGTCTTTTCTTATGTTCAAAAGCCCTTCTGTCTTTTTCAGCTTGTCCTCAGAGTCCCTCAATTTCTGCTCTATATCAGTGATCGTTTTTGCTTTCTCAGACAACTGAAATTAATAGTGAAAAGTACTTGTAAACAAACTTACACCGAGGATTGACTTTTAAGGAAAGTGAGAATTGAAAGAGCAGATGTGTGACTCACTTCTTTCTGCAACTTTGACTTTTCTTGCTCTGCTCTTTGTGTAACTTCTAACTGTTTCTTTAATGTGGAATTTTGTTTCTTTTCTTCTTCAAGCTGCCGAGTCAAGGCCTCCAGCCTCTGAGCAAGAGCAGACATTTCACCTTGGGCAGAGCTGCTTGCTGCTTCTGAAAGGAAACAATGATCTCCAGTTTCAAGTAAAAAAAAAAAAAGAAAAAAAAAGAGACAAACTGAATTAGAAGTTTAACATACTCTTTTCCGTGAGAAGTTTGGCTATTTGATCTTCAACCTCTTTCTTTTGTTTCTTTAATTTTTCATTTTCATCTTTGAATCTATCCTTTTCCCTTTCTATCTTTGTTTTTTCATCTTCCTTCTTTTTCAATTCTTTGGAACAACGTAATTTTTCTTCTTCCAATTTAGTTTTGGCTATAAAGGCAGAAAGATTGAAAGATACTCTGTTACCATCATGTATAAGAAACATTTGTTAAGTGTGCAAAAACTTACCTTCTGCCGCAGCCAATCTACCCTTCTCAAGCTCCCTTTCCTTTTCCTCAAGTTTGATCCGTATGTCAGCCAATTCTTTATCAACTTTCTGCTTTGCATCTTTTAACTCCTTGATCTCATCTGCATCTTTAATTTTGCTTTTGCTTTCTTCAGATATTCTCAAAGCAACAATCATTTCTCCTAAGTTTTTAACAGTTGTTCAGATTTTAGAGGAAAGACAGACCATGTATATCCATCTCCTTTCATGAGGAAATAGCTTACCAATTTCGCTTTCTAGTTCCTCAACCATCTTTTTCATCTGAAGCTTTGTAGTGGTTTCAGTGGGTTTCTTAGGAGCCCTTGCTTTGTAGAATTCTGGGAGATTATTAACTGCATCATCTTTTAATCTCTTTAGTGTATCACTTAATTTTTCGTTTTCCTTGGTAATCTTCAAGCACAAAATAGAGTTTTGAAATATCATTACCCAGAAAAACTGCATTAAATGAAGTATTTTCAAAAATTTACCTTATTAATCTGAACTTTCATTTTATCAAGCTCTTCATTTTTCAGTCCAACTTTCTTAGAACCTTGCTTGATGATCTCGCCTTCAAGGTCTCTGACCTTAAATCGACATAAAAGAATGAATTACACTGTCACAAATTGGTTTGCAAAATTTAGACACATTACAGCACAAATAAATTACCTTCTGGTTGGCAGCTGACAGTTCAGATTCTAAAGAGATAACTTTATCTTTTAAGGCACGTAGCTCGGATGCATTAGCACTGCTATCTCTTGCATTTTTGGCATTGCGAGTCAGTTGTAGTCTCTTGTTTTCTGTATTCAACTTTTCATTTTCTGCCTCAAGAGTTTGTGTGCGCTGACGTAAGACGAGGGCTTCATTTTCTATCACTTGTAATTGACGTTTCAAATCTAATGCTTGCTGTTCAGATGGGCCATCAAGAGACCTAAGACAGGCATTCATGTTATTTAAAAAGTGATGCCAATGCCAAAATTCATGAAGTATGATGAGTAACTTACTTGGTTTTGGCAAGTGTTCCTTTTCCTTTCTTCTGCAAGAGTGATAATTCAGCATTTAGCCTCTCGGCTTCCCTTTCTTTCTCTATAAGTTTCTTCCTCAACTCAGAGGTTTCCTCTTCCAAAACCTAAATTTAAAATTTTGTTATGACATAAGTCATAAGTTCCAAAAGTAACCGAAGCTCAGCAGGATCTTACACAAGTGCAAAACTATTAACAGATTTCTAACCTTAATCTTTTTCTCGTGGAAAGCATTGGAGCAAGTGCTCGACGTATTTTCATTAAGGCTGGCAAGAGAGGACACAGACCCTTTGCGATTATTTTTGGCAGTGAGCTTTTCTTGAAGTTCCTTCACTTTCCGTTTGAGTTTGTCTCCCTCAGACTCCAGGTCCTCAACTTTTCTCCTAAGGACTGCAGCTTCCTAGAGCAGAAATTGACAATGTTATTACATCAAACTAGACTTTCAAGTGACAAAACATGTTACTAGGGTCAGTTTGGGGAAAAATCGAACAGGGGACGAATCGAACACCCCTATTCTGGCTTTTTGAGAATAGTGATCGATTTAATGCAGTTTTAATTCATTCGCTCCACTTGCTATGATCTCAAAATAACCATCGTATTGAAGATAAAGTCATTATTTTGAGCTAAAATGTGCTGTTCGATTCTTCCCCGAACTAACCCTACAGATGACAAACCTGCTCATTGAGTTCCAAAAGTAACCGAAGCTCAGCAGGATCTTCTTCATCAGAAATCCCCTCATCCTTCTCAACTGGAGGTTCAGGTGTGAGGCGATTGGGAGTAGGACTGTGACGTCGAGCTGCCACACACACATACATGAGAGAACACGCAACGCCACATGGATCAAAGCAACAGAAAAACAGAGAAGAAAAGTAACAAAAAGTAGATTAGAGGCAAAATCTAGAAACAGTAGAGAAAGTTAAGGTTGTGGTTGGTATTCTATAAACATGTTAATGACAGCCAACAAACTCTGAACATGCAACATGCAAAATTATTATTCCAGTTTCATTTGAGTTGAAGATATTACAAACATGTATGTGGAGTGAGCAGAAAGTTACATCGCTCAGGCTATTCATTATCATTATCAAACACAAATTGCATTAAAATATCTAGAGGTTGTCATATTAATATTTCTTCAAAAAGCATGAAATGAATTATGATTGAAAACAGATTAAAAGAAAAATGAATACCGACATGAAAAAAGAAACGAAAATATTTCATCATAATTTTTGATGAAGTCTAAGTGCAGTCAAGAAAATGGTTACCAGTGCTACAATGAAGTAATGATGGAACTGTAAAATATGTGATTGGAAAGGAAAGTCTCCAGTTGAATACAATCAAGAAAAATGAGAGCAACAGACATCTAGCAAAAATGGGACAAATTGCATATAGTTTAGTCTTTGCACATAGTTGCCTGTTTCTTAGTTTCTGTGATTCAAACAAGATAGTAAATAATAAGCAACTTACAAAATTGATAAAAATAGATGGCAAAAAATGAAAAGTTTGACCTGCAAGTGAGAAAGTCAAAGAAAAAACAACCAAATAACAAGAGAATTTTCTCAAGAACAGGTTGTGGCATAAGAAAGATTTTCATGTGGAATGAGACACACCTGGATTTATGCTTTCATGAGAGGTGAAGCTAGAGAAAGGCAGCAAACAAGAAACAGTGCATATATGAGGCAGCACAATGAGTCCTCTGGTACAGGCAGGCTTCATTACTACAGCAGGATGGCATATGAAGAAACATGGACGAGAACGAACAGCCCTCATTTCAACAGAAATCAAAACAAAGAAGCAAGTTTAGAGAGAGTAGAATCTACCAAGCTATTTTGACAGGAAAAATGAGGCAGCTCTAAGTAACGCATGATTGAAAGGCAGATATAATGTACGTGGTTCACAGACCGTTTCTCAATAAAAAATGTAATAAATGGTGGGAGCAAGGTGTTCATAAATGGTCTTTTAAAATATCAGGTTGCACTTTAGTGCACTCTGCCAGTGTTTATAGAGCAATGTGAATGTTTGAGCTGTGCACTGAAAGCATTTTTAACAGAAAGTTCAACATTTACATAAATTGGAAGATCCTTAGAACCATCCACAAGTTAACTTTTTGGGGGATTTGCTGAGTTACTTAAAATTCATATCATCCTGTGTGGTGGAAAAGAACACTACATTGTAATTTTCTTCATACTTCAAGTTCCATTCTGTTTTCAAGTTCATAGACAAGTTTCATCAGGTAGGACAAGAGAGAGATAATGCATGGGAAGCATAGCTTAATACCTTGCAACCTAAAGTAACACAGAAAAATCCTGCCATGAAAGAAAAATTCTCAATGCTTCTAAAGGCAAAGTTTTAGTTTGGTAAGCTCTGCAGCAGTTGATATTAGTGGAAAATGCCTTTGCATAAATCAAGGTTTGAAAGAAAAGCAAAAGGTTCTCATAAATTTGACCAATTACAACGTCCCATTTGTAACACATTAAATGTAAATATGAATGCAATTTATATCTTTGATGAAACATACTTCGAGCCTTGGTAGCCATTTTCTTGAGTTGCAACACGAGAGACTCGTTATCATCTTCAACTCGAGAGATCTTCTTTCTCAGTGTTTGTGCCTGCAAACACAACAATCAAAGCATCAAATAAACACATTTGCTGGGACAAGGATGCATGAAAAGTATTCCTTGACTAAGATACCACATTTATTGCAATACAGCTTTATCTGGTAATCTAGTCAAAGAATAATAGATATGCAATCCTGCAAGAAAAAGAATACCTCTCACACTTTTTTGATATGAATGCAACATATGATACCGTCTGTGGAACACAAATTGTACAGGCTACTCAGAAGTGTGGAGGGATGTTAATAAGGCATTTGACCCACAATTATTTCTTGACATTGGTTACAAAACTGTAACCAAACTGTTCACAGCAAGAAATAATATTAAATATTTGCGAAAGCAAAGGTTAATTTTGTGATGCACATTTATAGCACTTGAGAGGGAGAGATGCGAAAGGAATGAGGTGGAACCAATATCACTGCAATCCAATCATCACACTGCTCTCCCTTCCTGCAGGACTGGCTGTGACACAGAAATACATATCTACACATGCCATAAAACACAGCATTCCATTCTGATGAATCTTGTGATTTGGAAAAGTTTGCAATGAAGCTATGTAGAAAAGAATAATTTAACACTATGACTAGCATGAAAAAAAATGGAAACATTATTCATGAAATATTTAAAAACAAGAGTTACATTTTGAGCTACGGCAAACCTCTGCCTTTGCAAACCACAACATTCGCAATACCACAATGGTATGGATATAGAGGTTACCTAAAGGAGTAAGAAGAGCACCCATAGGCGAACTGTACAGTAAACCGGGGGGAAGGACCCATCCCAAGGATAGCTGCATTCTCCACCAGGATGCAAGGGAGTAAATAGGCAATGAGAGGCTGGTTTGGCTATCATTAGGCGAAGATGGGAAGGCTGTCCAAAAGTCGGGGGTGCAATTCGAGTCTGGCTGTGGAAACAATGACTTCATATTCGCTGCAGGTTTTCCTTCATTGGTCTTGGAAGGTGTATATGCTGTTGATGATGATGGTGCACTTGTAACAGCAGCAAGTGAAGATGAGACTTCATCCATGGACAAAGGAGGACTGGCAATGCCATTAGGCCGAGTGTTCTCTTCTTGACTTATATTTTCTTCATTATTTTGATTATTAAACTCCAGAAGAGCTGAAGGTTCCCAAAATTCATTATTGGTGGTTAAACGTTTGTCATTGTGCTTGACACAGTCAAGAACAAGGTTCACAGGCGCAGGACAAGGATCAACTACATTCATGGAATCAGTCAAAGAATTTTCCAAAATTGGAGAAGGGGAAAGCAATGACTCCAGATTGGGAAGATTTGACTCACTTTGTGAGAGAAGAAAGTTTGCTTCCATATTCTGAGTTTCTGTCAGACTCTCTGGCGCAATGAATTCTGGAGATTCAGGTGAACTCAAGAAAGAGGCAATTTTTTGTTCCACCTCACATCCTTCAAAAGATTTGGAATGTCTTTTGTCTGCATCTATGGTTCCAGTTCCAGTAAGTGATTCTGTTTGAGTGCTGTTATCAACAGAATTGTATTCTGAGAAAAAAGTCAAGTCGTCAGCAAAGTCTTGCAAAGGAGGAACAACACAAACACGTTTCTCACTAACATGTTTCAAAGTTTCATCAATTTGTCTGCTAGCCACCAAAGTATATTCTATCCCATAAGCAGGCAAAACGTTTTTACATGAATCCATCTTGGCAAGTGTAGGGAGAATATCTACTTCGAATGATCCTTTTGCGTATAACATTTTGGAACTCTCTACTAATTCCGATTCAGCTGAAGCATTTTTCATAAGATGAGGGATCTTATGCGAACAGATATTTACTAAAATACTATCAGGGACAGAATCAGAAGATAATTCAGTTTGAGTGGCAGAGCTCATGAAAATTTTTTCTGAAAATGCTTCTTTAGTTGCTGTAGTAACTAAATCCACAGTACATGATACAGTATTATTTGTGGGTAATTCTGTCACAGTTGACTCTAGGTTTTCATCAAGATATGATTCTGAAAAAGTTATATCTGTTATTTCTGCTTTCAGTTCTTGATGACCAGAGATGACGACATCTTCAATAACAAAGAATACTTTCAAAAGAGTGAGAAGATTGTGAGGAACATAAATTGGCTGAATAGAATCGTAGATATCTGACTCATCATCCACGTTTACGTCAGCAAGTAGGGTATCTGGGAGATTTGAAAGGAAAACTACAAGCGAATCTAATAACGCTCGTACAGCCGGAGCTACCCCTGGTGCATGCTTTGAAATAGACAGCATGAATAGGTCAGCAGCCAAAGAAGGAGAGGGTTGATTGTCAGTCAGGTCATCATATGTATCCCACATAGACATGGGTGATTCAAGCTCAGGATCAGTCTGAGTGGACAAGGAGCAGAGGATGGGTTGAGATGGTGCAGACAGCTGTGACAATGCTGGGTCATTTGCTTCTTCTAACTTCTCATGCTGCGATCTTGCTTTGCTCATGGCATGCTTGCTCATTCTTGGCTTATGCTTCAGTTGCAGCTTAATAATCTGGCGGCATGAGCAACTCAAGTCACAAGCTACTCCATAACCAAACTACGGAAGGAAATATACATCTATGATTTATATCAATCCTTGGAAATCCTTCCAAGTAGATAACACGATTAAAGTGCACAACATGCCACTTGTCACATGTAAGTTAAGAGATTGCAGAGAACACTGAAGAAATAATTGCAGTGACTTTGACAAAGAGAAAGAATTTACACTATGTTAAAATACACTATAATAAAATAGCCAACTAAAAGAAGACTGTTCTTTTAAAATGTTAAAATAATGACAGCCAAATGGCAAGTTAAGAGGAATGAGAAACGAACTCATAAAGTTAATTATAATTTATGTTACCTCTTCTTCAGCGAATTTAAGTTGCTCCCTCAAATCAGCTTCCCTTTCCACAGAATCTTGCAGATCTCGCAGGAGCTGTACAGGATCATCTTGAGAGCCTCCTCTGGTGAGAGTTTCACGAGAAACTTTCTAAACAACAAAGAAATAACATAAAATGAAGAGGGTGTACAGGATATTTAAAGGAAAGATGTAGATCAATACAAGTAAATAAAAAAGGTGCTATCGTACCTCCCCAGAGGGAACTTTAGGAATATTGCCTAACATTGGAGCCTTCCGTTTCGAATCATCTTTTGAATTCTCCTTGGCTTTTAGCTTACTGTTAGCATCATCAAGGTCGCGCTGAAGCCGAGCTGAAACCTTTCACCAAAAAATATGCAGACATTGTGAAGAAGGAAATTTGAAATTTGAGTGCAATTGGATATAAGTTTGGAAATTTTACCTCATTAGCAAGCGCGAGCTCTTGTTCCAGATTCCGGATTTTATTTGCCTTCTCTTTTATATCCTCGCCAACACCCAACTGAAACAAAAAATTCATGCATACACTCGTGCATACCACATACGAAGAAAAAGCCCATGCAAAGTATGATATAGTATCCAACAAAATATAACTGACCGGATTGGAAGTTACCACAACACAAAACTACTTTAATGTATAGTAAAAGGAAAACTTACTTCCTGGAGTTTCTTTTCAAATTCTTGTTTTTCAGATTCGAGTGACTCTAGTTTACGCTCTGACTTTCGTAATTTGAATGATAGAATACGGCAGTTCTTCGCAGTCTGCTCCAATTCCTTTTTTAGAGATGTGTACTCATCAGCTTGGTCTTCCCTGAAAACAAGAAAATTTTATGTTTTGCTGACACAGAGAATCAAGAGCAGCCTCACTTGAATTTAAGTAAGTTACCTGAAGTTGTCTTGCATTTCTTCCATTTCTTCCTCCAAATCTCTTAATTCTCTTTTCATATCCTCGTTCTCATCCATCAACTCTTCACAGAGAGTCTCTGCAGCTAAAAGTTTAGAGCGTAGTTCGTCCATGGCACGTTGATTTGCACCAGCTGGGGGCCTATTATTCAGCTCTTCTTCTAATTCTTTGACCCTTAATGACAAGCTTTTCTTTTCGTCTTGCAAGTCCTCAGTTTTAGTTTGATACTCATTTACTTTCTGTTGCATCTTAAGAACCTAAAAAGAAGGAGGGCTTTACAACTGCTGACTACTGATGTATGATGACCAAAAATATAAAAGAGGAAAATAAGTTATACCTCTGAAGCTGCTGTTTTGCTTGGTGCAGTGTCCATAGCAGCAAGCCTTCTCAATAAAATATCACTTTTTTCTCTCTCAACACGTTCACAACGGGTCTTGACTGTCTCCAGTTCTTGCTTCAAGCTTTCAATTTGATCCTTGAAAGAACACATATCGGCAATCATTCAGAATTCAGTATTTAGAATAAGAGGAGAGAAACAAAGGAATACTTTCTTTAAATTACACATTTAGGAAGCTGATTTTACCTGCAAATCACTGTCAGTACGATCCACCAACGTAGTTTCTGTTGTCTCCGTGGTTTCAGTGCCAGCTATACTTATGTCATCATCATCCTCATTAAAACTGTCTTCCCCAGAGCTTGAACTGTGGGTATTATTAATTGGCAAAATAGTAGATTTGTTCACTTTTGTTTTTGTTTTCGGTTTGCTTCCTTTAGAACCCTTTACCTGAAAGTATGAGCTTTTTAAAGAAATTTATCAAAGACTTTCAGAGAAAATAATTTAAACACTTCATAAACACATTTTTATTTTTAAACTTTTCGTCTGAATATTTATCTTTGTTATCTGAAGTTTGTTTCGACTGTACCTGAAGCATAAACTGAACATCTGGACTTGTGATAGCTTCTTTTGAATCTGCTTTCAGCCCCGAAGGTCTTGTTCTAACCGAAGTTGAAGACCTGGATGTAACATCTTTGGAGGCTTTCGCAGTAGATGAAGCTGAAGATGGGGCAGGAGGTGGTCTATTTCGCAAACCACCGCTGCCTGATAAGGTTTGGTTACTGATGTTGCTAGATGATAATGATTCTTGTTTGGTACTCCTATTTTCATTGTTGCTGTTGTTAGTATCATTAGTTGAGTTATAAGAGGAAGAGGCCCCGGAGGTTTTGCGAGTTGAGCCAGATAGAGAGGGAGAAGCAGTTCGTCTCCGAACGGTGAAACTTGTACTTCGAAAGTTATCTGTTCACAGAAAAAAGCAACTTACTGATTTTGATGAAGAACAAGGAGCAAAGCAAACATAAACTTTTTCAGAAGCACCAACATAGAGTCTTTAATTCATGTCTTGAATTCTGGAGACGTAATGGCACAACAAAAAGCACTCAAAGCTGTAAATCAGAACATGGCCTCGAGATAGATGAACATTAAACTTGGATGACAGCTCATTATAATTCATTATTTTTATGAACACAAAAAATAAACTCTTTAAAATTATCAAATATTGTAGAAATATAAAAAACGCTTTTGATCATCAAATGTTGGAAAAGCATAAATTTAGAAAAGGCTGATCAATAATATGTAAATCAAGAATTGCCTAACATAAAGAACTGCTCTGATTCAATGATCTAAGCACCAAAAATCTGCAGAGTGAAAGCAAGTGAATCATCCAATCATCCTGACCTAGAAGGATTTTACAAATACAGTATTAAATTTAGCACAAATATCTTTTCACCCAGAAGAACTGAAACAAAAGCAACTCAGGTTAATCACGAGCTGGTCACACTTGATACACTGATGGTTGTTAAATGACAACGCAGAAATAAACGACCAGAAAGTTCTCCGACAACCAAGCAGTCTGTATGAATAAGCCACATTAAAGAATACCAATATGAATGAATATGACATTGAAAATATTATTCACTTTCATTCTGATGTGATATGATATAGTCCACTTGATGTAGCACAACTTAGTTGGTAAGTCACAATCGAGGCAAGATACAATATCATAAAGTAGAGGATTCAATTAAGGTCACTGATTGCATAGTATACCAACATGCAAAGAATGCACCTCAAAGAACTGATCTACTGATGAGAGAAATTAAAACTACACGGGCGTAGCACGCTGTTAAAACATAGAAATAAGTGTTTAAGTGTATGAGTGTATGTATTCCCACGGCAAAACACTGATTCAAAAACGATTAAGAATTCTGTCGAGCGTAACATTTCAGTATCTAAATAAAAGCCACCCAAGAGATGACGGGGAAGAAATGGAGGGAAGTGGCACATCCCTTGTAGTAAGGAAATTGAAGATATTCTTAACAGTAGCAGTCGATACATACCCTCCTCCTGGCCTGTGTCCGAGGGTGCGGGTGCGGATGGCGGCCGCCGCCTGGGTAGTCTGATGCTCACGGTGGTCGTAAGGTTATCATCATGAAGGTTTCCCAGGTCTGGAGTTGAAGTCCAAGAGGAAGCTGGCCGGTTGACGCTCGTGTTTCCAAACCTGAAGAATGCAGAGATACAAGCCATCAGCTATTCTGGCAGCCGGCCGGGTAATACGGCCGGCGAAGGGCGAAGAAAAGTTGAAGGAGGCGGAGGAGAAAGCAATGTGCTCTTCAATCTTTCCCCTGGAGAGTTATCCGACTATTTTCTAAAAGAGGTAACAGAGTTAATTTTGAAATATGTCTTTATTTTTTCTAGAACTTCACGCTTATCCAGGACAGGCGCGGTAGCCGTACTACGTGAACTATTTTAGGCAACCTCATCCTTCTCCTCACCTCCCCATGCTTCGGAGCAGGGCACTGCCGTGGCATTCAGTCACCCGCCCCCTCCCCCTCCCCCTCTTTCACTAACATGCTCACGTACTCCGGGTACGGCACCAGAGACAGGATTCACAGGAGGTGCTGGACGTCCTCCTCTGGGGCCAGAACGGACTGCCCAGTGAACGCCACAGAGTCTCCCCTGTTCTGATCGTGGGACTCACCTCGAATTAGAGTCAGAGGCCGGGGAGGCGCTGCTCGAGCCGGCCGGCTTGTCCGGTGCGGGCACCGAGCCTGTGCCGGATCTGAAGCCGCTGCTGCCGCTGCTGCTGCTGCTGCTGTGGCTGCCACTGTCACTCCTGTCGTCATCGCGAAGACTGCGACAAACAGAACGCCCAGTCAGACATACTGACAGCTGCCTCCTCACCGGACACAGACCGCACTGCAGAGGTGTCCCAGCGGTCCGCGGTCCAAAACCAAGCAGAGCAAAACAACCCAAACACGTGTAAGTAGCGTACCGGGTGTTCAGTCTAATACAGGACAATCGAATGGGTTGCCTAGCGCTCCGCACGGGCCAGGGGAAGGTGAGGGGAGAGAAGAGGGGCTCCCCCCATCCTACCCTGGCCCGTGCGGAGCGCTAGGCAACCCATTCGACTGTCCTGTATTAGACTGA
>CABIKL010000353.1:0-23961 GCA_902196195.1 Aptinothrips rufus
GGGGGGGGGGGGGGCACGAGCGCGGCTCTCTACCCCCGTCTTGGCGGACCTTGCAGTCTGCTCAATAATTCAGCACAGGCGAAATGATTGCCGTCTGTCTTCTTCTTCCACCAGTTTTTTCTCTCTCTCCCTCTCGTTATTTCTCCTCTGTCCCTGCCCACCTCTCTCCTCCCTCTATCTCCATTTCATTATCTTCACTCTATCCAGGAATGTTCTCTGCTCCCAACTCTTCCCTCCTATTTCGTTCCGGTTATTTCTTTTTTCGGTTCAAACGAAGGAAGTGGGAGGAAGTGAATAGGAAGAGGGACAAAAGGAGCGTTTTCTTTAGGAAAGAAATAGAATCAAGGTGCTTGAGGCTACAAGCAGAACGATGGGGGCTGGTAGAGCCGCAACAAGGAAGAAGACTGGAAGCTCCATCAACCGGCAGAGAGGAGCGGATGACAATCGATCATATTAAATTTGAAGAAGGAAAAAAAAAGCACGGTAAGAAAAGAACGCATATGCAAAAACAAACTTTCACAGGAACGGTGACTGAGAGACTGAAAGTTCAGAGATAAAACGTAAGTGGAGTGGAGTGGTATGGGAGAAGCGGAGAAACGCACACTTCTTAATAAAAGAACGACCTACACAACTTCAACGTGACTCCGCGAGACATCAGAAACCTTGCCATGCGGCAAACTTCCGATCACGTGGGTTGTCGAGTTGCCGCACCACAGGGTTTTCGTGTCGTCGTCACCGCGTTACGTAATTTAGGCACGGCCCCCAGTAATGAAAGAAGCACGGGCAGGGTGCGGTGAGGACGCCGGTAATTTACTGACAACCCCGGCGGGCTGCGTGCGTTGCGTGGCGTGCTCCCACCTGGAAATGTCATCGATTGAGGTGTGGGGGCGGGGCGGGGCGGGGCGGTGCGGGGCGGGGCGGGGCGGGGCGGGGCGGGGCGGGGCGGGGCGGGGGGGGGGGGGGGGGGGGGGGGGGGGGGGGGGGGGGGGGGGGGGGGGGGGGGGCGGATGACAGGCGGCGGTTCGTGTGAGGATGTAAGAACGTCCTCCAGCACGGGCGAGCCCACATCAATTATTTCTCGACTGCCCGCTGACGGCCCCTAGCGGCAATGAGACGCCGAGGCGAGGCGAGGCGAGGCGAGGGGAGGCGGGCTCCGTGCCATCGTCTCCACTAGGGCGCCACCTGGTGGACGACATCGTTACTACGGTTCCAGACCGTGTCCGAGTCTTCGTCAACGTCCAGAGCAGAAAGCTCAGGGGCCTCCACCCACCCCCATTTCCCTTCCCGGTGTGCCCCTGACGCTCCCTCCGCAGGCAGCGGCCCGGCCGGGCCGCAGCGCTAGCACTAGCTGCCAGGCTGGGAGGTAGGCAACCGAGGTGCCGCGCTGCGTCACGACTGCCTACCTGCAGGGCTGCATGGCGGCCGGCTGCTGGCCGCTGTGCGGCGCCCGTATGGAAAAGTACAGTTTATTCTCGTCTCATGGATGTCTACTGGTTCACGCTATCCTCGAGACAACCACGAGACGTCCCTGAGCCCTACATAAGCCAACCATGAGACATTGCGGTCCGCCACGATGTCTTAAGGTTGGCATTCGGGCATTGCTTTTACTTTTTGTTCACTCGGGGTGAAGGCTGGTTGTCTCCTCGATGGCTGATGGTTGTCTCAAATTTGACCAATTCTGAGCTATCCATGAGCCATCCACGAGACATCCGAATGCCAACCTTAAGACATCGCGGCGGACCACGATGTCTCATGGTTGGCTTATGTAGGGCTCAGGGACGTATCGTGGTTGTCTATAGGATAACGTGAACCAGTAGACATCCATGAGACGAAAATAAACTGTACTTTTCCATACGGGTTATCTCGGGCCAGTGTCTTTAATGCGAGCCGCGCCTCGTTATCAGTTGCGGTCAGCTTCCGAATGCACGTGACAAGAAAATTCAACAGTTTACAACACGCGAACCTTCTTAGTTCCGAGTCGTTTGAATCCGGAAGTTGCCAGCAATCGATTTCGACAGGCTGCCTCGAATAGGGACCGGTGGCCCGGAATAGAGCCATACTCTACCACGCAACAAGCGTTACGTCCGTGCCGCAGATGTTGCGTGAAAGGCAGGGTTTGTCTACACTCGTTATCAGGGTAAACGAGCGAGGTTTTCCTCATACGAGACCACTGAATGCTCGTGTGACGTAACTGAATTGATGTACTCTGCCCTGCCCTCTCAGCCTGCGTGCCGTGCCTAGCCTGCTCGATTCGGGCTGGAAATAGAACCCACCCCTCGCGGTGTACTCTTTGACCTTTGAACTACAATCCGGCGGCTCCGCGGCCTTCAGGTGGCGATACTAGCGTTACGCGTCAGGCAGACCTTGTGTGTCTCAACACGCTCCCCTTAATGTCCCAGCTAAACTCGCAGGAAAGTACTGATCAGGTCCACGAGAGGGCGCTGCTGGACAAGTCTGGCGACCCCTTGTTTTCCGACAGGTGAACACACTTCAACGACCACTGTTCCGGCCTGGCCTATCCAATATCTAGCATTGACACATCTTTTGTAACGATTATAAACGTTTTACTAAAGCCCCTGCGGTCTGATCTAATTGAAAGCTCTGGACAAAGTCACGCAGATGAAACATAAGGACTAACATCAGATCTCGCCTCTCATGTCTCGACTGACAGTCCGACTGAATGAAAAAGACTGGGTCGGACTAAGAAACTCTGAGCTGGTGTGATAGGGTAACTTGTGACAACGAAGAGACACCGTACATGACCCACCTTTTGTCTTTACTAGACGTGAACGTCTTATGGCGTGGGCCTAAAAATGGCCTGCAACAGGAGCTGCGTGAACAGCCGTTACTGTACTTTGGCACTCCATCTTGTTCTGTTTGCGCTCACGCTGCTGCCCGCTGCTGCTATGTGCACATGTAAATCCGGCGCTCATCCTTCTTATATTGTTGCGGACCTCGGCCGCTATGTAACCACTCGACCCGCTCTGTCCTGACTGTATTTCACGGTCCACTCGAATCAATTTCACAGCTGAGCAGAATAACGGAGGAGGGGCGGGGCGGGGCGGGGCGGGGCGGCGGAGAAGGAGAGGGTACCGTGGGGCGGTTTAGCAGCGGGAAGAGGCATAGCGCACGGTGGCGTGGCGTGGCGTGGCGAGATGATGTGGTGCGGCGTGGGATTCAGTTACACGGCTTGCACATTCACGCCTCAACCCACGCCACACCACCGCCCCGTTAGCGGACGACGGAGCGGGATCGCTTCTTGTGGCCTGGTCACGAAGGATCGTGTTTCATTCCACTCGCTCAGGCTCAAAACGACGCCCAGGGACGCCTTCTGGTCTGTGCCTACTGCTTCCTACCCTGTCCCCAAGGAGGATCCAAACACCCAAAGCAAAACAGGGTAGTCGAACACACGTTTCATTGCGTTCGAAGAACCTCCGTTCGAGTCTAAAACACATCGAAACCCTTTAGAGGTTATTCGGTCAACTTTGGGACTTCCCCGTTCTGGTCCCTGTGAGAAATGGACTATCAAATCCACGTTGAAGTCGACAATTCGTCGATTTTGAGGTAAAAAATTGTGTGGATTCCACGTCCACGTCGATATTAGGTGGATCTACGCAATCGACGGCTTTTCGGCGGTCCATTTCTCACTGGGGTTAGGAGCGTACAGTATAGTGCGACAGCATGACGACAGGTGCATTCATTATGATTGGCAGTTTCAATTTACCCTCATAATCTAACTTGAACTTGCTGCAGCCCATGGCTATTGAACATCCGAGTAAATGCACCTATCACATCGTAACACCAGTCCCTGCTGTGTTATCCCGGGCTATAGTCAGTCAAATATTACATTCATTCATTTTCAAGAGTGGCGCACAGGGGCGTCTCGCTGCTGCCGCAAGCCAGTGCTGCTCTGTGCAGACAACTTCGGGCGTTCGGCAACAGCGAAGTGCCGAACAGCGAGACGCGGGCAGACAACATCGGCTGCGTTTCCTATTTCTATGACTGAGACCGGGACCAGGCAATGTTGATGAACACCGGCCGTGCTTGGTGCTTCCCTCGAAACGCAGCCATAGATCGAAAATCGAAAAAAATCACAGAAGGGAAAACCTCATGCAGCCACATACGGGAATTGATACACCAGAACGAGCCATGGAAGGGGAAGCCTCATACAGTCATCATAGGGACCCTATCATGTGCAATGATACCCAAAAGGCATAAACATTATTATGGAGTCCTCATGCAGCCATATAATAGAAAATGTTTGGTGCGTTCCTCACGCAAACATAGAAGGAAAAATTATACTCATAAAGCCACAAGCCTTCAAGATGTGGTTTGATTTCATTCTTCTTCAAAAATGTTTAATCTTTCTGTTCTGCCTTAATGAGTTAGGAATGGGTTTAGGGCCAGTAAGTAATCATGGCTAATAAGTGATTAAGTTAGAACAACAGCTCCACTCCTATCCTGACTAAAACTACAAGCACGAACGACGACTGCAAAAGTAACTACATCTTTGATAGACTGCTAATGGAGAAAACTCTAAAATTATACTGAGAAATTTCATCAAACTTACCTCTGAGTGGAAATGACAGCCATTCGAGCAGAAATTAAAGTGTCCTCTTCTGAGAACCCGTCATCGCGTCATCTGTACAAACGGGTTTCATCCGTAAATGATCGAAAATGGCATGATATTGAAGATCATATTTATAAAAATTATTCATACCAAGTTAAATATTACGTGATGTTGCATTAAACATTTCACAATTAAAACTTTTAGCGAACATGAAATAGCAGATATAAACACATCGCGCCGGCGAGAACAAGAGTAAACAAATAGCCCCTTTGTGAATTACGACTTGTTCCAACTTTTAAATCGTACAAGCTAGATTCCAACAAGGCGGTTGTAAATATATTTTGGTGCAAAATCGTGGCTGTTCCGGTTTGAGTGTTAGGAGGGTTAGGAGCCGATGAGCGAATGAGGAGCGAGTCCGTTGTCACGTGACATTCGCTTCTGGTGGCGCTAAAATATGGCTTTTGCGCCGAAACAACATTCTTGGATTATTACAAGAAAAAAAGTTAATTTATGGTTTTAAAGTAAAAAGGAAAATCAATAACGGGAAGGAAAAGTTGCTTGCGAGACATTGGTGCTCATAAGATAATTCATACACGTGCTAAACAATAGTAAGACAATAAAAATTATTCAAATATCAATGGCTGCCGCTTTTCAAGCTCGAAATGCGGGATGGCCAAAAGCCAAGACCTGAGAAGTGGCCTAGAATAAAATTCAGTCGTTACGATCAGAAAAATTGAATGATTTTTGATACGCTTCAAATTTGTTTAATGTATGAATGTTTCAACTCAAACAAAGATTCGAATGGCAGGGCAGCCACAGTGCCGGTTTTATGTTAACACTGTTGGCATCAATGACTCCGGATGCTACAACTGCAACAGCTGGGCCGACTACAGACGACGCAACAAGCAAGCCGCAAGAGAAGCAATTGATGAGAAAATTGATCAAAAATTCGAGCTGCTTCAAGCCCGATGTTTTCAACCATCCCATTCAATCGATATTTCTGACAGAGGTCTTGTGCTTTGTCCGTATGTGCTTTTATTTCTCGAGTGTCCCTTGTTTATGAAAAAGAAAAGTTGGGGGTTGTCTTTGTTTTGGAAAACTTATGCAATGATTAACTGAGAAGCTTGATCGAAGGGCGATTGAAAAAGCGATAAATTGATACATAACCTTCTTCTGAATTACGAAGGCTTGGAGGACTGACTATGCCTTCCATCAGTGTTGCTATCTTAACCGGTAAATAGGGCAAAATCTGATGGTCCATGTGTCTATCATAACAATCCAAATAAAATAAGTAAGTTAATTGATTATTTTGTAATACTTTCAGTCAGTGACTCATGTGCCAAGAGCGATGCTGTTGATAGAAGTGGACCAAACTTAGAGCGTTTAATTCAAAGTGGATCTGTCATCCCTAATGCAGAAGTCATTGATCGTAAGTGTGTGCCCGACGAAATAAAAGAAATCCAGGTAAAATTAATTTTGTGTTTTCTTTTGAGTTCATGTTTTATATCAATGATTTAATTATTTTATCTCCTTGCACAGGTCCAATTAATAGGATGGAGCACTTTAGGAATCAATGTGATCCTTACAACTGGAGGTACTGGATTTTCCCCAAGAGATGTTACACCAGAGGCAACATCTGAAATACTCACAAAACAAACTCCTGGAATTTCGATGGCAATGATGAAGTATAGCTTAGAAGTCGCTTTTCCTCATGCTATGCTATCCAGGTAAATTTTATTTCAATTGAAACTGATTCCATTTCTCTCATAAATTTAAATTTAGATTATAATTTATTTTTTGTTTTGTTTTTTGCAGAGCTATTAGTGGTATCCGAGAGAAAACTTTAATAATAAATTTGCCTGGTAGTTTAAAAGGAGCTGCAGAATGCCTTAGTGCTGTGAGTCCATGTATTCCACATGCTGTTGCACTTTTGTGTGATCACTCAAAAGAAGTTGCTTCAGCTCATGAAATAATTCAAGTCTCCGGACCTCAAATTCAAAATTCTGATGGTAGTTCCCAGCCTCTTGGAAACCATCACCATTGCCATCGCCACCTGGAAGAGAAGCACATTGAAAGCAAGGTACTCCGCTGTTGTGAGAGAAATGTAGCTTTTGTTTGTTTGCTTGTTCTATTGATCCTCATATTGGACATTTTCAATGAGAAATGTTTTATTCACTTATCTTGCAGGTTGATGCGCACAAAGTGGCAGAAAGATCAAGACATTCACCTTATCCGATGGTGGATGTCCCTGTAGCACAGTCTAAGGTTTTAGCTGCAGCCAATATTCTTGGGACGGAAACCTTGCAATTCAGGCACAGTACAACCAATTATTTAGATTTATTTCAATTTGTACGACTTCCATGCATATAAAGACTATGAAAGTTAACTTTCTGTTTTGGTTATTTTAGGGATGCGCTAGGCCGGGTTCTCGCGCAGAATGTCTATGCAAAGGATCCCCTGCCTCCTTTCCCAGCATCAATAAAGGATGGATACGCCGTCATCGCAGCTGATGGCTCTGGGAAAAGAGCAGTATTGGGGTCAAGTGCCGCTGGCCAAGTGGTATGATTTAACACTTTCTCCTGGATTGAATAGTATGTCTTACCTTGTCTCTTCCTCGTGCTGAATGCTTCTTTCTCTGTCAGCCCGGTGGAGTCCCTCTGCAGAGGGGGCAGTGTGTTCGCATCACCACAGGAGCAGCAGTGCCTGCTGGTGCTGACAGTGTTGTGCAAGTTGAGGATACACATCTTGTGCATGCCTCAGCAGACAATACTGAAGAACTTGAAATAAATATAATGAAAGTTCCTAAAGTTGGGGATGATATCAGGTAGCGTTTTCGTTTTTATATTGATTTTCAGCTCATGAGGGAATTTTTCTTAAATCTCTCTTTTATTTACAAATAACAAAAAGAAAAATTATTTTTTGACGCATTTAAAAACCCATTAATATTATTCAAGTTATTAAAATCTAGACCTTTAGGCCTTTAGGTAGTGATATCCAAACAGGACAACTAGTTTTGGCCGAAGGAAACACCTTGGGACCAGTAGAGCTCGGACTGTTAGCAACAGTGGGTGTTACATCCATTAGTGTGTATAGGTAAATATTTCAATATGTTCAGTATGCAGTATTTATAGCAAATATCTGATTTTTTTTCAATTATCTTTTTTTTGTTCAGAATGCCTAAAGTAGCAGTGCTCTCCACTGGGAATGAACTGCAAGATCCAAAAGATGGAGAGCCTTTGAAAGCAGGCCATATCAGGGACTCAAACAAAACGACTCTAATGGCTCTCCTTCAACAGCATGGGTACGCCTCAGTTGATATGGGCATTGCTGCTGATGAGTAAGTAGTTTTGTTGTGCCTAAGGCACTTTACAGTTACTCAGCTGTTATCACCAAATATTAATATGGTTTCCCCCCACAGACCTCAAGCATTATTGGAGTCGTTGCAACAGAGTTTGAAATGTGCTGATGTTGTGGTTACTACTGGAGGTGTTTCCATGGGGGAGAAAGATCTACTGAAAAGCATTCTCACCACTGATTTAAATGCCACCCTACATTTTGGGCGTATAAATATGAAACCGGGGTAATTTTCAAGTTGGACATGTTCTGTGCCTTACTCCTCCATTTCAGCAACACCGAATAAGTATAAATATTCAGTGTCAAAAACCAGGAAAAAGTGTTAAATAATTAATAAAAATTGTTTTTGGTGCATTGGTTTGTCCTCCAGAAAACCAACCACTTTTGCAACTTGTGACATGCATGGAGAAAAACGTCTTGTGTTTGGACTTCCTGGGAATCCAGTGTCTGCTACTGTAACCAGTCATCTGTTTGTCTTGCCTGCATTACGAAAAATGTCTGGATATCCAGTCCCGGTGCCACCCACCATCAAAGCAATCGTAATTTTTACTGTATTATAACTTTATCGTGAAATTACTGTTCAAAATTGTAAATTTAATTAATTTTTGAAAATGTATTTTCTAGACATCAGAAGATTTCTCCTTAGACTGTAGACCAGAATACCACAGAGCCGTTGTAAGCTGGACTCAAGGGGAAACCATTCCTATTGTTAAAAGTACAGGCAAGTAGTTTGCATTATTACTTTTACTTCTACTTTTTATTTTATGATGCTTTATTTGACCTTGCAGACCAATTCTAGAAAAATGCTCACACTTATTATTTTTACAGGAAATCAAATTAGCAGCCGCCTTCTCAGCTGTTCCAGTTCTAATTGTTTCATCTTACTCCCGTCATCAGGACAAAATGCCCACCTGCCCAGTGGTACTTTAGTGGATGCCATACTGCTAAACATGTTGTAAAGGTTGATGAGAATGTGCATGTTTTGTTTTTTAAACATGTACTTGTCATGTGTGTCAAAGGCTGCAGTGCCTGAAATGTATGGCAATATTTACTTAACAGTTGTTTTAGACTCTATTGTTGCCATGTGAGGACATCAGAGCATGTCCAAATTTATACTGTTTATCTCTTGCAATCATAATTGAATTTTTTAAAGTATAGTTATAATAAGTTATGTAAGCAATGTAGTACTGGCTTTAGTACTTGATGTTTTCTTGTGAGGAATAGGTTATGCTAAGAACGCAGCAATATGGCCTAAGCATGTCGTGCGTTGTCCCTGGTATGTGTCATTAAATTGTCCCTGATGCCATATGTCTTTATTGTATGTCATTGAATTGTTCCTGATGCCCTGTGGCCTAGACATGTCTAGGTGTGTACGTCATGGCATGCCACTTTTTCTCTATGCCCAAACTGCAGCCATGTGTCAGTAGGCTTGTTGAGGATGAATACCATGAAGTCAACCCATCAATTTGATAAATTAAAAAAACATTTAAAGGTATTCAAAAAATTAAAATTTTGATTTCCTGTCTTTTATTTTTAACAATCATTGAAATTTTTACAATGTTTTTGTAGAAAACAATATTATTCTAGTGTAAAACAAACAGAGGAAAATAAAATGAGGACATTGCATGAAATAACTACACAAGGAAAGAACTCAAATACACTGCAATTTTTCTAAAAATCAGTACCCAATCAGTGACTTACTGGTATTTTTGATCTGTGTTATACATTCATGTAATTTTGGTGAAGAAATTGACAGAACCATGATAACAGTATCAAATTAAAAATGGGGCATTTTCTACATTACTTCAGTCGACTTTAACAAAACATGCAGTGTATGTCAGAGTACCAAAGAAAAAGATTAAAAGAAAATACAAGTACGTTTACTTTGCATAAAAAGTAACAAAAGATGTTTGGAAAAGCATTATTTCTTGTGATTTTTTTTATCACAGTCAGTAATAAGTTTGTCTATTGTGTCTTGAATGAAACTTAATGTTTCAAAAGGCAGATTGTCTTGGTCTATAGCTTGCTTTAACCTTTCTATTTTCTGAAAGATTCTTGACTTTAGTTCTGCATTCTCATCCTGCACCTCTTCAGCTGTGCCATTTCCTAACATGGAAATGGGAGAGAACGCACAGTCTTCAATGCCTCCATCCTCCGGCACCTCCGCACAAGTGTCGTCAAAAGTATTTTCTGTTTCAAGTGAGGATCCATGCTCCATAAACACCTTATGCACATGCAAACATATAGTTCCTATCTTACTGCAGGTACAAAAATACAAATGACTACAGAGATTTAAACAGTCCTTGCACTTCAAAGTGCACTGCTTTTCTAAACATGTTGAAGCACATTGCATAACACAAAATGCTTGTCCATGTTTTGAGGCCTGTACAGTCCAGTGATGCAAAAGCGTTTCTTGCACTAACTCAGATGGTATTTCTAAGGCCATGTTATGCTGCTCTTTCATCATTTCATCACCGAGGAAGCGTCCCTGCTCGTTTTCTCGCCACTCACGATAATCTTCCTGCATTTGGAGCACCAACTCCAACAAAAGGTTCACGTTTTTAGTAGGTCTTCTCCTATATTTTTTAAAAAATTTATTTTGAAAAGCATCAGCAAATAAAGAACTATCAATTATGCCTGGATATTGTCGATAGCAAGAAGCCCACATTGCTGCTCTCACAAAGTGTTCTGAGAAGGCTGTGATTATTTCAGAGAATTCTGCTTCATACTGCTCTTTAAAACTATTGAACAGAAAAAGAAATCTATCTTCTGTTTTGGAATCTGCCATGGCTAGAATAAAATCAAAAAGTTCTTCAACTCTGTTTGAAGGCACTGAACTCAATAAGTTGTTTTGTACATAATCAAGAAAATGCCACTTGCTTAAGAAATATGGCCCATCAGATCCAAACACCCTATTAATGGCACTGATGATGTCAGGATTGTCAAGTGATACAACACAATTCACATTCAAATCAGGGCATCTTTCCCCAATGGATTGAAGGAATAAGCTTATGACTTCCTCATTCATCTGACTACTAATTAAGTGCCCAACTGGATACTCAAAATTTCTTTCACATGGTACAACTATACTAATCAAGTAGTACTGAAAAGTATATTCAGATTTAGTGACACTTATAAACATAGGCATGGCTGAATCTCTTTGCAACATTTTTTGCTGATCAGGGGTTTGGACTGCTACAAAAAACAAATGATCCCCTTCATTAGGAAATTCAAGACAAGCATTTTCACTCGGAGGTTGATATAATAATATCGGAGAATCTTCTTGAGCACACAGAATATCTACATAAGCATTGAACAGATCGACAGCATCATTAGAGGTGCATGGGAGCTGTCCTGTAGCTCGAAATCGGCGTGCCATATTCGTTATTCTTTTCAGTGTAACTTGAGCATCCCTTCCCCTTGCATTCTCACTCTCAGCTAGTCTCTTCTTTACCGCTGCCTGTATTTGTCTTGTTGGGACATTAAGCTTGATTTGCTCTTTTATAAACTGAAGAGTTGCTTCAGACATAGGGTGATGCTTCACATCATCAGGTGACACTGGATGACTGTGAGTAGGTGAGTAGTATACTGTAACAACATCAGGCTCAAATTTTGCTCGAATAAAGGAAGTACAGGGTTTCCCTTTTTTAATTCTACCTTTCTTGTTACATCTCACTACCTCTCTTGAATCATGAACACTTCTGTGACGCCTCGAACTACCTTCTTGTTGGCAGTAGTACAAGGTTGAGTTCTTCTTTGTGCCAGCATGTTTAGAGTAAAAGGAAAATGTTTGATCCTCAGTCTCTTCTTTCCATAACTTGAACTCATCAACAGTCTTAAACGTCAATACTTTCAATGGCTCTATGTCATATTGGTGTTCTTCCTTTAGGTGGTCCAGTAGCTGCTCTTTTCTGTAGAATGATACAGAACATCCTTCATGGGTACAATCTTGTCTACGTCTGATACTAGATTTTGTTGCACATTTATTCTCATGAGTTGACAAGGAACGACGCCGATATGCATTCCCACAAAAGCGACAAAGAACTTTGGCGCATATGGTGATATCATGGAAATTCCTTTGATGTCTCCACAAAGCCTTTTTTGAGGCGAAATTTTTGTTGCACTGGTTGCAGTTTGGGGGCACTTTATCTTGATTTGCACAAGCATTCTGTTCAGGATGACTTGACAAAATATTTTCAGCAGTCAGTACTTTCTTGCCAATTTCCACTTCCATTTTGGCACAGCATTCACTGTAAACAATGATGAGGTTAAGAAAAATACAACAAGCACCAAACCCAAACTGGCTTCTAACCTACATTTCCCTAACTCATGTAAAGAATTCAAATGCACCTAAATCTCATCGCTGTTGACCGATTGTAGGAGAAGAAACTGTTGGGAGGTTTTCCATTTTAGAAACCAAACTTAAAAGAAAACATGAATTCAAACACACCAAAATTTTGAAGCCATACCAACATATAAAACAAATATTTTGGAATGACATGTTGTGCAGGAAAATAGCTGAAACAGCAAATTAGTGTCCCATTTACTCATGTGAACGCACTTAAATTTTAGAAGACGTTGTGAACGATAAAGGTATTTCTTGTTCAGCATTTTTTTTAAATGAAAAACGTCTTACTTTTCTTCTGTGAATGTTTTTGCAGTATGCGGAGCGGCCCCACCCGCGGCTTATTTAAACGGTATAGCAATCGAGATCATTGCACTGCACCAGTACTCCCCAAATCACAATTGACTTACGCAGTCCACAAGAATGGCGTTGTTGATTCCACCACCCCATCGCCATCACGCCCACGCACTTTCAAAAGGAGCCCTTCGTATTTATTTCGCTACCCCCTTGCAGGTGTTGTCCTTAAAAAGTAAGAAGGGAATGTCAATGCGAAGAATCTTAATTTTTAAATAAATCTTGCGCTTTGCTTGCGGAATTAAGAACCTGGAGGGGAGGATTACCGCTTGTCTTCAGACACTCAAGAAGGCCTCGATCAGTTGATTCTTAAATGATTTATTGCATGTTTCATCAACATAAAAAAACAATTTAAGATAAGAATGTATTAAACTATATGGCAAGGATCATGACTTTGACATTGTAATATACTGTTTTGTCCATAAGCTTAATAAGATAACATCAGATTATAATTAACACCATCCTTCTATGTCAGTCCAAATAAAATCACAGTCAATTTGTAGATAAATCAATTATTTACACCTGTTCAGTCATAGTTCAAGTTATTTTTTCTCTCAAGGTCTCGTATTTCTAAAATATCAGTCTTGAGGCGTAATTTCATGATTTCTCGCCAGATGTATTCGCGATGTTGACCAATTGTTATTCCAAGACGCAGGAGAGTATTTTCATGCATTCGCACTAAAGCTCGGCCAGTAATGTCATGCTGGAAATCGAGATGAATTCATAGAAAATATAAACACAAGAAGAAAAGAGTACAATCTGTTCATGAATTTCCCACCTGCTGGAAAAGTTCCCAGTACAAGGGATGATAGTCGCTGCAGTGGCGCCGAAGCCACTTCTGGACATCATTTACAGTCCAAAGATAAACAGGCCTTGGACGTTCTGTCTTGATCTGTAAGGGAAAAAGATTTATAAGACTAGAGAGGTTTTAATAAACGTAGAAACTAGTCTGAATTGATGACGTTACCTTGGGCTTGCCACTAGTGTACAGTGCTTCCTCTACCATTCTGATAGTGATGTTGTTCGAAAGTCAATCTGCAGAAATCTGTTAGAGAAACATAGTCAGCACTAAAATTATGAAACTTCGGTGTCAGGCTCTCACTAGACTATTGATAAGCTTAGAACACATTGTGTCACAACAAATTATGGAAAATAATATGGTTAATAATATAGCCTAACTCAGATTCAAGTCGAAAAACACTATGTTGTGTGTATGTGCCCATTTGATTACTTGAAGGTAACCTGACACAAAACGGACGCGTTATTTTTAAAAAGGTTATTTCGAGTTGTTCATTGACGAAAAAATAAGATAAGACGTAATGGACAGCTACCCTCTTTTCAGGAAATGGAGCTGGACCCACAGAGCATGGAACCATGCACAGAGCATATAACTACTTCCTGGACCTGTCTCAGCAAATTTACATTCTCCTAAAATTTGTTGCGATTGCGATAGATTTTTCATACCTGGCAACCTGCTCTATTTTCCGCCAGGGTACCGTTTATATTCTCCTATTGAATCTGGTTCTTCACTCGGTCGTTTCGAACAATGTGTGAAAACCGTCATTATTCTAGCGACTTCTAACCAGCGTTTCCAGTTTTCTTTGTTGTCGGTTGGCAGTGTCTGAAAAATTCCTTATCCTCTCGTAAGTCTTCCTTAAATCCGGCTCACTTAACTGTATAAATTGCATACTTACTGTTTTGTTTTGCTTGCGCGCCTAAACGGTTAAACATTCACATGATAAATTCAACTTTAATTATTCCACTAGAATTTTACAACTTTGTTTTGCTCCGCATATTACTGCCATAGTTAAGATTCGCTGTTAACATATTTTCAGTCACTCGCATTTTTTTTTAGTGCGGAAATGTTTTACTGCATTGTTTGTACACTATAGTTAATTTTCTTGTGATTCCATGTTGCAGGCACATTTGCTTCATTTTAAGAAAAATGTCGGTCAAATATAAATCTGGAGACAAGGTCTTTGCTAAGGTTCGGGGCTACCCATTTTGGCCTGCCCGGGTGAGTGTATTTATCTATTATGTTTCTGTTAATGAGTTCTTAAATTCACTTGCGTTTGGACTAAACTTATCAGTGTTCTATTATTGTTTCAACCAGATAGAAGCATGTGCCGATGAAACTCCAAATAAAATGAAGTACCACGTTTACTTTTATGGAACTGCTGAAACGTGAGTAACTTCCTCCCTGTCATGGTTTGCTTTCAAGGGTGAGGTTAAATCACTTGGCTCTTTGAATATCGGAGTCATGTTTTATCTTTACCCAACATAAAATTTTGGTCTTAGCCGACAGGATTGGATAAAGAACTTCCATTCTGTGCGATTATTCCATACATCTTTCTCTTTTGTTGCTATATAAGTTCGTAACTTATTTATATTTAATCTTATATGATACTCTGATTTCAGTGCAATTTGTAAATCAGAAGAAGTTGTTCCATACCTGGAAAACAAGGATAAGTATGGAAAGCCAATTAAGCGTAAAGGCTACAACGAGGGCCTACAGCAAATTGAAATGGAAATAGTAAGTAATGGTTTTGATGCTGCTACTGCCTACTTAATCTTCGTTATTTGATGATAACTTTATTTTTAGAACGGATTTTCCCCATCCTATACTTACACTGAGAGTGCGCCTGCTGCTGATGAGAATGAAGAGCTGGGGAATGATGATTCCTTAGTCATTGATGAAAACATATCGGCATCCAATTTTTCCTCTGCTATTCCCGTTGATAAAAAGAAAAAACTAGTAACAACCCTAAAGCGGAAGCGAGAAAGTATGGACAGCGTATCAGAGGTGATATAATTCCTAATTTAGTCATTGAATTATTTTTTATAACCTGCACCCTGTCTAATACATTCATATTTTCAGGAGCTCTCTGCAGAGATGAAACGCAAACAAGCTCGGCTCTCTGCAGGAATTACAGTTGGGCAGGTTTCTAGTGGGCGATCTTCAGCTGATGGTGATTCTCCTACCAATAAAGTGAAAGCTGTGAGCCGTTGGGGGCGTAAAATCAAACCAAAGAAATTTGCTGATGATGAAGAAGAAGCAGATAGTTCTTTGTATGAAGAAGGCTCTGCTCCCATTACTGGCATCCCTATTGATGTTCCTAGTGGATCAGCTGTGTCACCTGTTACTCTAGCAAGCTCCCCTGATGCATCTCTCAATAGGGCACAAAAGTTGCAGGTATTTTGGGACACCCCTTGGGTCCCTTGACACTACTTCTCGGCCATATAACATGGCTTTCCCCACTTTTATTATTATTATTGCACTCTTAAGAAAACTTTAAAATGAGAATGTTAAGAAAAGTTCCTTGTAGGAAAGTGAACTTGAAGAGATCTTGTTATGCAGCTCTTCAATTCCGTACAATTATGTTTCCCCTGAATTTTTTAAAGTATAACTCCTGAGAATATTTTATTTTCTTTCTTCAGGTGGCAAGCAGATCCAGTATTCCTCCATCTCAGCACTCTCCAGGTTTGTTTTCATTGTATTGTAGACTATGCATTTTGTGATGAGGCATCATCCCTATTTTTTTTCCATGTCTAGATGAAAGTGCAAAGACACCTGGAGACACTCAAGGCGGCATTCCTAGTGATAATCCCAATAGAGCTATCTTAGCCAAGGCCTTGACTGGGCATTGGGTGCAAATAAGGCTTGATGATGAAAGGCCCGCATCTTTTGAGGTTTGTTAGGCTCTCACACTTCAGTGTCTGTTTTGACTTCTTAACATTTTGATATAACAAACTTTTCTTGTTTTGCAGAGTGAAGAGGCAAGAAGGTTATGGGATGCTGCTACTGCTCGGAATGCTGAGCAGCTAAAGTCACAAATTGAACTTGGAGAGTGCTTGCCAGCTATCATCAGAAAGCAATTAGAAGGCAAGGCAGAATTGACTGATGCTCAGAAGAAAGAAATGAAGAAAGAAAGTGAGCTTGCACGCAAACGGGGCAAACTGAGGTTTGTAAATGAACATTTTAAAGAATAATAAAAGAACATAGATTGTGTGTCACTATTATTGTCATCTATCTGTGTTTTTAAGATGGTTGAAACAAGAAGCCCATCTCTTGGAATTGGATGCACAAATCAGATCATCTTTAAGTTTGGCCAAAGCTGATACACGAAGGTGCTTGCAACTCATGGATGACATGCTAGCAGTTAATATTGATCCTCTAATGTTGAAGAAGCATCCAAACATTGTTGAGACTGTCAAAAAGGTACAATTTGTGCTACTAGATATTATCTAGTTTTACTAATTTTTGTCACCAATTAATGTTTGATATTATTTTGAAAATATGTTAATTTAATTTTGTGTCCAGCTTCAGAGATACATTGGAAACACTTCCCAATGGGGCCTCTCAGAGGAGGAAACGGTTAGTGATTTTTTATTTCTTAAACTGTTTTAAAAAATATTTGTCTTTCATGCTTTGTGGATGCTTTGCTTACTCACTGAAAGAGAGCACGTGAAACGTGCACAGTTTCCTGAAATGTTCAAACTGAGGCTGTCCTTTGTGTTCTAATTGAGTATTGTTTCATTCTTTTACTTTTTCTGTTTTCAGGAAAAGTTTAATAATAGTTGTGAACAGATAAGACTGAAAGCCGCTCACATGTACCACAAATTCAAGGTAAGTTCTCTATATTTTCATTGCAGTTTTTTAGTTCTCTCAATTAACAGGTACTTTTAAGTGAAAGTCTACAACTCTATTGATTATCAATTTTAAAGCGTTTCAATGAACTATTCTTTGCAAAATTTCATCACTCAAATGTTTAGAACACTGCATTGATCTAGTGTAACTGTTCTCACCTTAAGTTAAGAAAGAGAAGGAGCAAGAGCGAATCAAGCATAAGTCAGGGGGAAAAAGGCATGGTTTTGACAAATTTTGATGATAATGATGATGATAATTATTATTATTATTATTATTGTTGCTGTTAAAAGGTACTTTTGTAATCAAAAGTTTGGGAAAATGCTAATGGAAAGAGTGTGCGCAGTGAGCACAGTCTCTCTTTCTAAAGAGGTCTTTGTCATTTTTCAGAAATTGTTTGCTGTTCCAAACAATACATCATTCTGGGATGTTTTTCATCAAGAGGTGGAAAGATTCAATGAAGCTGTGAAACACATGTCAAAAGACAAGATATATGCATTAGTAGTTGATCCTGAAAGTAAGAAAATGTGCTTCTGATTTATAAGAAGTTTATTTATTTTAAGTAGCAAAGTGACTACTTTTTTGTGTGCAAGTTTTGTTTTTGTATAAATTTTGTTCATATTTCATGTTTAGAGCTTAGTGTTTTGGGGGACTCTGATGACTCGGATGCTACTACACTGAAAAAGGCATTGAAAAGTACCAAGGGTAGAAAGTCAGAATCAACAGGAACTAAGAAAGATCAGAAGATCGATTGAGGTGAGTTTAAATAATCACAATAATTGTATTGGCTTCTCAATATAAGAAAAGCTTGATGCAAATTGCATTTTTTTAGTTTAATGTTTGTTAACCCCTTTCTTTTCACTTCATCTATGTTGCAGCAATATGAAAGTTTCGAAGAGGAAGTGAAAGCCACAAGTAGGCTTATTGGGTTCTGTACAAATTTACCATTTGAGAAAGCAGTTTTATTTTGTGAATTGGTGGTTTGTGTAAATATTTATTGAAGATGTTGTGTTTCGTGGTCTTTGTGGCACAGCAAATGTCAAAGAAGACAATGAAGAGACGTATCATGTGAACACCAGGTGAACACATGGATTATGAAATATCCGTTTAAAATGAAATTCAAACACTATTTGTTAGGAATAGCATGAGTAGATGTTTTCCTCTCATATGGTGCATTTTCCTGCATGTTAGATTTTAGTCACTCTTGCTTTTTATTTATCTTGGAAGAAACAGTTGTAGATCCCAGCTGTTTTGAAGCAAAGGTGCTGTTTTATTTTTGACGAGATCGTCAATAACAACTAATTCTATCATTATTATTCTGTACGATTGTTAGCATTAGCATAGGAGGTGGAACAGACAGAAACTCATATTTTGTACTCATATTTGCATTGTCTATGTTCATCTAATTGTAATACAAAACATTTCTTTGATTATTGTGATGTAGGATAAGAACTGACTTGAATTGTGTATGGGATTTAAATGTAGCGTCTTAGCTGCTCCTTGTTGTGTTGGCCATATTTGTTCTTTAGCCAGTTGATGTTTATTGCCTGACCTTTTCTTTCTTCACATCACTTCTTTTTCTTGCAGTTCTCATGATTTCCTGGGATTTTCTTAGTTTCCATTCTACCTGATTGTATTTACTCTTCAATTCTTTCTTTCAATATTATTAAGCCATCAAAGAATGAAGGTATCAAGTTTATTGAATTTTATAAGGACATCAAAGAATTGCATTGCTTGATTGTTACCAATGTATTTTGTATCTATATTGCATTGTGGTGTAACAATCTTTCAGCAGATGTATGTCAGAATCAAATTTAATTTTCATTTGATGATGCATGCAAACTATTGATCAGAGCAACATGAAATTGTCTTTCTGTGTAACAGTGACACTTCCCACTTTCTGTAAGCTTCTCTGATTATTGTATACTGTGCTCTTGATGTATACCTCATGTAACTTTCACCTTTATTAGCATTTAGCATTGTAGTAAACTAGATGTTACATAAAGTTTACTTGAATATTAATCAATATTTTTTTTTATTTTCCTTTCATCCCGATTTTGAGACAGAATCAGATGGGAGACTTTGCTCACTTTCACATATCTTCGTTTGCGATTTTGTAACTCCACTCTGGGGCAGAACATTGTCTTCCAAGCCCAGCCCATACAGCTTTGCAAGCAGAGAAAATACCGAGTATCCTTAGAACTTTTCTCAAGATAAAAGAGTTGTTTGCCAAGACACACTAATGCACACGAGCCCGATAAAACAGAAAGTCAAAGAGTGAACGGTAGAAAATAAAAAAGTTGGGGGCCTCAAGGGTATTATAAACCATAATAATATGAGAGGCATACAAATCCACATCTCAAGCGGAACAGTGTAGTCAAAACAAAGCATGCTAGAAAGACCTCTCACGGAAGTGAAGTAGACGTCCTATGGACTTCCCTTCTGTTCGGGTCTCATGACAGATTCGTGACTAACATATCTGGCTCGTTGGAGCAGTGGGGTAGCGAGTGGACGAGTTCGGAGAGGGGATGGCGAAAGAAGGGGTGTTTTATGGCAGGAAGGGGAAGAACGCGGCGTCGTCACGCTCCGAATGCCGGCCGGCGACTCGCCGATCCCGCGACGGCGCGGGCAAGGGTCGTGGACGAGCGTGCATGGGATGGTGATGGTCTAGTGTCGCGCTAAGTCGTTGCCGCCTCGCGTCGCGTCGTCTGCTCGCCGCACCGCAGCTCGGCGCTCGCTCCTGTGCCACGCCACGCCGCGCCACTCCGCTGCTCGAGCCGCCGCCTTCTTCCCCGGCGGCGGCGCGTACGCGTAGACAGTCAGTCAGTGAACGCCGCCGTGACGCCTCGCGTGACGCCGACCCGACCCGACCCGTATGGCCGCGACGGGACGCGACGGGACGCAGCGAAGAGAGTGAGTCAGAAGTGCTCCGCCACAAGATCTGAGCGTTGCTGAGCGCCGCGGCTCTTTGATCCCACTCCATCCGTGCCGCACGAGCAGAAAGTGGTGAGGTGAGACAACCTGCCCTGCAACGCACGTCCAGTAAGTGTTGCTGCGCGCTATGCCTGGGACGTCCCTCGTAGGCTTCGCTCGCCCCCGCCTCAGGAGACAAGGACAAGAACCACCCCTAGATCTAGTCGAGGACAGGACGTTAACTGTTCGCCCTCGTGCACTCCGTGCGGCTGCACTATGACGTCATGTATCCAGGCTGGTCGTGGAGCAGCTGAGCCAGAACCAGCACCCCTTCCGTCCGATTCCAGGGCAGGGGTAGGGTGCCGGCTTTGCCGGGATGTGTAATAATGTCAGCCACAGGGGGGAAGTGCGAGCGGGCCTGGAGGCTCACTTCTTTGACATTACCTACACGTTCTTGCGGAGTCTTGCACGTCGGAGAGGACTTCCTGTTTTCATTATCGACTGCCTGTGACAGCGGCTGCTGTCGCTTGGTTGACTCGAAGAGCGAAGGCAAGGATTGTCCTCATCTTGCAGGCAAAGGTTCACCCCGTCCGTCGCTCGGGTCCCTCGATCCCCTTGAGAGGCAAGTCATTGATGGACGTCCCCTTGGTGTGGTGCCCCGCATCGTTCACCGGTCTGAGTCACTGGTTGCATGCCACTTTTATTTACGTTTTTTCTTCGCGGTGCTTCTGAAAGTCCTCAGGCAGTGTCTCTCACTGGCAGGTTAGGCAGGAGGAAGGAAGGGTTCGCACAGTTCAGGTGAAAGGGGGCGTCTCGCAATTTATAGTGTAGGAAGAGTACCCAGGGATTGGCGTCTCTATCAAACGTTTATTATTTATCTTAGATCGATCCGGATTTACACTGGCCGCATTCGCACAGGTGGCCGTCCCTACGTGAAACGTGTTTTGTTTTCCACGGCCACAAACTAATAAGCGGCTTAATTGTCGGATACTGAAGGTGGGAGATGGCAAGCAAGCGCCCGATCCCTTGCGGCCGTGCGTCGCGACAGCTGCTCCTTATTACATGGCTCATCCCTCTCCTCCCCTCCCCTCCCCTCCCCTCGCCTCCCTTCCCACCCCAACCCTTCCCCCGCCAACACACTTCCAAAGAAAAGCGGGTCCACAAAAAAGCATTCCTCGCCCCTATAAAGGATAAAGGTCTGCGACGGCCTGGTGCTCCCGTGATGTGGTGATGTGTCTGATGCGTTGCAGGAGAGAGGGGAGGGGGAGATCGATGCCTCTGCTTCGGAGCAGACGTTTAAGGACGGAAATAACCGGAAGTCTTTAAACTAGGGTGTTAATCTTGTACTGATCCATAACTTGGAAACTGTAAATCAAACTCAACAACCGTATACACAGCCCTAAGAACCAATCTCCTGCTGCCATTTCTTCCCGTTTAGGTGAGAAAGATTGCCACAGCGCTGTAGGCTAGACCAACTGAGCTAGGCAGGCACACTGGCTGTCAGCTGGCTGTCAGTGACAGCGCGTCATGTTATCTGACAGTAGGGCAGGTCATGGTCCTCCCCACCGACGCCGAGTCTGCGGGCAGGGCAGGAGGCAGGGGCACCGGCAGGCTAGGGCAGGGCATTGAGAATGAGAATAGCATACATTCCTCGGTGGGAGGGCTGTTTTGGGGAGGGTCCCAGGCTCGACGGAATCCGAAGCAGAAAGATAATGCGTTTTACTCTCGTTTTATTGTTATTATTCTAGCAGACTTTGCACTTCTCTCGCCTCGTGTGAGATCGAATCATGACTCTGAGACCGTTGCGCCCTCCTCTAAGTGTTCTCATGCCATGGTTGTAGAACGCCCCCGGCCCGGAGAGGGAGGGGGAGGGGGGGGGGGAGGGAAGTACTATCGCCTCACGCACGCGGTGCGGTGCGGTGCGCAGCAATGCGGAGGCATGCGTCTGCTGAGTGATAAAACAACGCCTCGCAGCGCATTGCAGCCGCGTTACGAACAGGCGCGGATCCAGAGAGGCGAATTGGGGTGCGAGGACTGTGCGATCCCCGCCACTCCCCCTCTCCGCTTCGAATCGAAAGATGACTGCATTGAAAGCCCGCGCCTCGCGTGCCTCTCGCTTCTCATGACTCTCATTGGAGCTTGCTGCCGGTGACCGGGGACAACATCGCCCGGCTCTGGAGAGCATTCTGGAGGACGGCTTGCCAGGCTTGCCAGGCTTGCCGGACGCGTGGACGGCCCGGCCTGGACCTCATGCTCGGCCTGCCCGGCCTGCCCGGCCCCCAGCACAGCGCGTGCCGAGAAGGGGAGGCGAAGCGGGGGCGGGGGCGGGGGCGGGGGCGGGGGCATGGATGGAGCGGAAAGCGAGGCGCACCGAGCACTACTAGTCATGTCTGTCAGGGAGTGCCTATTATAGAACCACGCCACGCCACGCCACGCCACGCCACGCCACGCCACGCCACGCCACGCCACGCCCGTCTCTCGCCGCCACTTTCCGCGGCGGGTATGGGTAGGGCTGCCGCGGGCCTCACTCCGTGTATGACCATAATTTTCGATACTACTGCCGCCACGCCAAGCCACGCCACGCCACGCGTCGCCTCGCCACGCCACGCCAAGGGAGCCGTGCCGCACCGTAAAGGGCCCGTGCGCTGGGTAGAGCCCTTTCCGGAGAAAATGGCGCTGAGCCGAAATACAACGTAAAATTTTCGATAGCCACGCAAAAGTTGCGTGAAATTTCTCTTACTCTCCAAAGCAGCCAGGGTACAAAACGCACGACTCACGACTGTCCCGTGGCAAGCCCGCATAGGCCGATTAAACTCAGTAATCCGACTGTTGGGCTGTAGGGACCGCTGCCAGTCTCCAAATGCTCTCTACGCTACCTGGCAAGCTGCCAACTTATCTGCCTATTCAGTACCGCAATTGCTGCGGAATTTGATAAATTTCTCGCAACTTTTTAGCAACTATGGAAAATGTCTCGTGACAACAAACGCGTCTCTCGTCCGAAAGGCGACGACTAGCCCGGGGTCCGGGCTAGCCCGGCGGCAAGAGGGCGTGGTCGCTGGACGCCTGTCGTCGTAGTACGGCGGCCACAGCTCACTGTGTTAAAACCATAATGAACCCGCACTCACAATATTCTAGAGAAATTTTGAGAATTCGTAATGGATTGTACATCCACACACGGATCCAGGGTCGTAATCGTAACCCTGCGTGGTTCAAAAGATTTCGAACACAGTCGGAGTGCCACTGGATACAGTACGTTATTTACAGGACTGCGCGCGGCACTTTGCCTATCCTTTTGTTCACTCAGTATCAGTCCTAAACACAGCCTAGTACCAATAGGGTATTCCAATGATGGCCAGACCGGAAATATGAAAAACAAAACGACACGGCGAGGGGGGGAGAGGGGTATTCCCGCTGCAGCTCCCCGCTCCCCCGCTCGCCGTGTCGTTTTGTTCTTCTTGTTTCCGGTCTGGCTATCATTGGAATACCCTACTAACGCATTGGCCACAAAAACCAAAATCCAGATTCTAGGCCAACCCAGGAACCGAAGTAAAAAATATTTTTGAAGACCATTTTTAAACTATTTCAAAACGCGTTCCGTAGCGTCTCATAATGAACACGAATTTTCTTTCTTTACCTTTGGGTTTTGGGTTGACTTGCCCCAGAATCTGTGTTAAACCCAAACCCTGGCCTCCGTTGTACTTGGAGGTGTCGTCTATCAGAGCGGGCCGGGCGGAGGCGGGGTGAGGGTGGGGCCCGGGGGGGGGGGGGGGGGGGGGGGCG
>CABIKL010000354.1:0-23949 GCA_902196195.1 Aptinothrips rufus
CGCCCCCCCCCCCCCCCCCCCCCTGCCTGTCTCTGCTGGAGAATTGAATTGAAGTTTCTACTTCGGTGTGAATTCAGGAAGGCGTTGAGGAAGGTATGGCGGCGTGGTGGTGGTGCAAATTATCTACTGTACGTGTATTCCCTAACTGCCACGCGGCGCATTGCGCCTTAGAACCACGTTGGCAACCATACCCAAGTAACAGAGACTCGTCATGTGACATCAAAATGACGTCAGAGTGATGTTATTTTGGCGTCATATAACGTCAAAGTGACGTCACTATGACGATTCTCTGTTACTAGGGTAACTGTACACATTCCCCAGTGAGAAACGATTTGTCTAAATATCATCGATCACGTCGATCGAGCTGATTTCGACGTCGACTCAACGTGATTTTGTCCCGCAGATCGACGAATTATCGATGTCGACCTCAGTTCGACGTCGATTCGAAGTCGACTCGGTGATCCATCTCACTGGGTTCGAGTGTCTCTGCACTCTGGCCACTTTCACATCAAATCACCGAGACAGCGGCCCTTTATTCTTCGGAATGTCTCTATCCTCGGGTATCTTAGAGATAGTCGTTCTTACGTAATTAGAACCTCCTGTTCACGTGTTTCATTCTCTGACGCAGGTTTGTGACTTCTGTGACCCCTCGGATCCGGAGAAGAGGCACCCGGCCGAGTATGCGGTGGACGGCGCCGAGTCCTGGTGGCAGAGTCCTCCCTTGTCCAGAGGCATGAAGTATAATGAAGTCAACCTCACCATCGACCTTGGTCAGGTAAGTTTGAGCAATCTGCGGCATTATTAGGCGCCAACATTTCACCGAGCAGACGCTTATAAATTTCCAGCGATAGGAATTCGGTCGACTAACTTAGGAATGTTTGAACGGTCCCTCTGATGCCTGTAGAGTGTTTCACATCCCGCACAGCTCTACCATGAGATTATTTTCGCCGATATGAGGCTCAAGGAACCCTGCTACCCACACATCCAAGCCGCCCTTGCTCGCGCGCTACCACACTTCCGCGCAACATTCCCTCTCTCGCTCTTTTCCGGCCCTCAAAACGACTTTCAAAAGACACTGGTAACTAAATGTATTTTCAAAATCGACCAAGATCTCAGCCTCTGCGTTCAGTGTGTGCTCAAAAGATGCTCAGTGCGCAGGTACGAATGCCGCCGGCGTTCAAACCGACGACGTCCTTCTGCCGCCTACTCGAAAAGACCGGAAGTTACTAGCGCGCTCTGTTGTTTGTTTTTGTTGACCGCGTTCGTTTGTAAATAAACAGATAGCGCGAAGTTTGACAGAAGTAGAATCCACTCTCGTCCTTTAATTTATTGTCCTAGTCAGCCAATAATGATGAATATGGTGTTTTTACGTTCTGTTTCGATGGCAGTTGATCGGGCAATGTATGGCATAATTGTTTTGCACGTTAATCCTTCCAAGTGTAGAATTTTCCAGACTTAACCTTTCTGTGTCTTTCTCAATTTGACGTTTTAATGTCAATTTAGGAGTTTCATGTGGCGTATGTCTTCATCAAAATGGCCAATTCCCCTCGTCCAGCCATTTGGGCACTTGAACGTTCAACAGACAACGGAAAGACTTACAAACCGTGGCAATACTTCGCTGATTCACCGAGGTAAGAATCGCAGCTATCGCCGTTTTTGGACTTATTTCACGGTTCCTGCAAACCTAATTTCCTGTCATGGCTTGATTTCAGCGAATGTGAAGCAAGATTTGGCCCTGAAACTCTGCAACCAATCACCAGAGATGATCAAGTTATTTGTGAAATGGAATATTCCAAGATTGTTCCTCTAGAAGGTGGTGAGGTGAGGCTTGAAGGAAAACAGTTAAATGCTGTTCAATATTCGTCTTGATTTCTATTAATTAAGTATTGAATGCACTTTTTCCTTCCCTCCGACAGATTGTTGTGTCTTTCCTAAACAAGCGTCCATCAGCAAATGATTTCTTCAATTCAACCATTCTTCAGGAATTCACAAGAGCAACAAATGTACGACTTAGGTTTATACGTACAAAGACCCTGCTAGGTCATCTTATGTCTGTTGCTAGACAGGATCCAACAGTCACTCGCAGGGTAAGTTGCTCAATAATATTTCTAGCAGAAGTAATTTCCTGTGCTTTATGTCAATTTATTCCCTTTTCCTTGTGTAGTATTTCTACTCAGTGAAGGACATTAGTATTGGTGGCCGATGCGTCTGCAATGGACATGCTGAGAATTGTGACATCACTGACCCCAATGACCAGTACAAACTATGGTGCCGTTGTAAACACAATACATGTGGGGCAAATTGTGAGATGTGTTGTCCAGGCTTTGAACAGAAACGATGGCGACAGTCCAAGCATTACGAGTTATTTGAGTGTGAACGTATGTGAATCCTTTTTATTGTGTTATCAATTGTGATATTTTGTGTTTTCCATCACATGCATCTACAATTGTTGACATTCCAGCTTGCAACTGCTACGGGCATTCAGACGAATGTGTGTATGATGAAAGAGTAGATGAAGAGCATCTCTCTCTTGACATTAATGGGAATCGTGAAGGTGGTGGTGTTTGTCAAAACTGTAGACATAATACAGAGGGTGTAAACTGTGACCGTTGTAAGCCGGGATATTTCAGGCCATATGAGAAACTGTTGAATGCCACAGATGTGTGTCGACGTAAGTTGTTTACTTTTACTTCATTATCTACTACAATCAAATTTTCAACCTGAAGCTAACTTGCTCTGATTCTAGCTTGCCAGTGTTATGATCCAAGATACACTGGTAATTGTGCCGAGGGCTCTGGACAGTGTGAATGCAAAGCAAACTTCACTGCTCCCTATTGTGATCGATGCAGCTTTGGATATTATGAGTACCCAGAATGTAAGCAATGTGAATGCTTCATCAATGGCACTAGAGGATCTGAATGTCAAGCGGATAGTGGCCAGTGCCCGTGCAAGCAAAGTTATGGAGGAAAATTCTGCAGAGAGTGTTCTCAGGGATATTTTGGATTCCCCAATTGCACAGGTTAATAAATAACAATTGATTTTATTGAATATAGTGTTTGAAGACGAAAATACAAATTTTATCTTTTGTGTTATGGTTAAAGCAATACATAAATGAATGCATTACTGTCTATTTTCAGCTTGTGATTGCAATCGAGTGGGTTCTGAATCGGATAACTGTCACAGTGAAACTGGAAAATGTCCATGCCGAAGTAATTTTGGTGGACGGCAGTGTGATCAGTGCGCTGATGGTTATCATGGATATCCAGATTGTATCTGTAAGTTGCATCTTTATTTTTCTATCTTTACTCTCTCTGGAGTGTTTTGGTTGTGACCCAAGTTTTCCTTTGGCTTACCAGACTGTAAGTGTGATGCCAGTGGCACCCTGCCTGGAGTTTGTGACAAGGGGACAGGCCAGTGCTTGTGCAAAGAGGGATATGATGGTGAAAGATGTGACAGATGCAAGCCTGGCTATCACGGATATCCAAACTGTCGGCCATGCAACTGCAGTGAAATTGGAAGTGCTTCCTCCATTTGTGATGCGAGTGGAAAATGTCCCTGTCTGGCCAATTTTGCTGGACGGACGTGTGATCAGTGTCGTTCGGGGTACTACAAGTTTCCTGAGTGTTTGGGTAATTATCATTCATCTTTTTTTTTTCTTTCCAGTATTTCAGTCTCATTATGTGTATTGATGGGCCTCCTCTACTGTCTCTGTCTGTCTGCAGCTTGCAATTGTGATTCACATGGGTCTGTTGGTGTTAGTTGTGATGCAAATGGCCATTGTCAGTGTAGGGAGAATTTTGAAGGAGCTCGATGTGATAGTTGCAGAGAAGGGCTGTACAATTTCCCTATTTGTGAAGGTAATGTGACTTTAACATAATGTTCTGAAAGATTTAATTTTTTCCTTTTTTTAAAAAAAAAATTCTAATTGCATTTTGTTTTTAATCTGCAGAGTGTAACTGTAACCCTGCTGGTATAATATCTAATTTTGCTGGATGTGGTACACTTCCTGAGGGAGAATTGTGTCAGTGCAAGTCTCGAGTTGAGGGGAGGACGTGCAATGAATGCAAGCCTACTTACTGGAATTTACAGGCATATCATCGCGATGGTTGTGAAGGTAAATATAACTTGTTGTAGATTTACTTGAAATACCGCGAATCAAATGCTTTATAACCCTGCATCAACCCCTAATGTTGGAAAAATATTACAGAGTGTGATTGTAACATCCCTGGTGTGATGGGTGGAATCAATGTGTGCGACACTCAGTCTGGACAGTGTCTTTGCAAGCCTTCAGTTGGATCTCGTCGATGTGACTCATGTAAAGATGGCTCCTACAATCTCTCTGAAGATAACTTGTTTGGCTGTTCTGGTAAGATTAATTTTTTTCTGTATTCTTTTATTTGCAGTTGGATTTATATTTGAAGTGAAATGTATGTGACATGTTTTTTGTTCCAGATTGTGGATGTGACATTGGTGGTTCCGTTGATAGTATTTGCAACAAAGGGAGTGGCCAGTGCACATGTCATCCTCGAATAATGGGCCGTACTTGCAATGAACCAATTCAGCTCCATTATTTCCCAACTTTGCATCATTTGCAGTATGAAGCTGAAGATGGTTTGACAGCCTCAGGGCATAATGTCCGTTACAGATGGGAAGAAAATGAGTTTGCTAACTTTTCATGGAAAGGATATGTCTTCTTTACTGTTCCTCAGGTGTGTTCTTGTTGCAGTAGATCCTTAGGTGGATTTAATAATTGAGGGCTCTTTAATATTCAGTTCTCTTCTTTTTATTGTCAACAGAATGAAATTTACTACAATGTTAAGATTGAGAAACCATCACTCTATCGCATGGTACTGAGGTACATGAATCCAGGAGCAGAGGATGAAATAGCGCAGATAGCAATCATTCCAGAAAGTCATATAGATCCCCAACAATCTTTTCAAGTTCTTCTGAAGCCTACAAATGGAACACCTGCTTTCACAACAGTGGCAGGACGCACAAACAGCATTCCCTCACCTCTTGTGATGGATCCAGGGAACTGGATTGTGATTATTAAATATAAAGGTCCTCAGCCTCTATTATTGGTAAGTACATCATATCAACTATGTGAATGCTATTGCTTTCTTTTTCACTTATATTTCTTTTTTGAAATCATTCTTATATTTTGTAGGATTACTTTGCATTGCTGCCAGCTGCCTATTATGAAGCAGGGATTTTGGTAAAGCCAGTTTCAGAACCATGCACAATAGGTAACCAAACACAATGCCAGCAGTATCACTACCCTAAAGTAGCTGGATGTGACATTGTACGAGGAGAGACTGCTGTTATTGATGAATTTGGCAACCGCTCGCCGATTCGGGAATATTATGACAATGAAAAGGTTTGTGGTTAAATAAACAAAATGTAATTAAAAAATCAATTTATTATTATCTTCAAAGAAGATTTTGTATTGATTGATTTGCCCTTCCTCATCAGCATGTTCAGATTGTTGGTCTCAGTAGCAAGCCAGCTTTGCTGTCTCCAACTCAACCTGAACTCCACCTTGATTTGACTGTGACGGAGCCGGGGAAACATATTCTTGTTGTCAATTACTTGACTCCTCCGGATGTCAACACTAGTACAAACCTGATATTGACGATTGATAGTGAGCAATCCCCTCAGTCAGGGCGTGCTGTTCTCCTCCCGTGTCCTTACACCACAGCGTGCAGGCAAGCCATTATTGATGACCATCGCCGCGTTGCACCCTTTGTACTTGATAAAAATTACATCAAGCTTACCTTGAAAGTAAGACAACTTCAACCATTATACTGTGACCATTTGCATTGTCGATTAGTTTGAAAACTTGCATTAATTTGGATTTATCCTCAGGCAGAAGGAACTCCAAATGCAGCTATTGATTGTGTTGTTGCAATCCCATTAGAAGATTGGTCTTTGGATTACATTCAACCGAAGCCATTGTGTGTGCGCAAGGATGGGAAGTGTGTAGCAGCAAACTTCCCATCTCCACCAGACTCAAAGAAGGTACATGATCATCTTAATATTTTCATTCTTTGAACAAAGAACTTAACACATGCATGGAACAGAATGCCCTTTTTGGTATTAGCCTTAATTTTATTTCTATTTAATTTCAATAGATTGAATTGGAAAGTGAGAACACAGAACGTGTTTCAACTATCCGGCCTCCAATGATAGCTGACAACTCAAGCACATTGATCTATCTTGATTATACCAATCCCAGTGTGGATGTTGAGGGAAAAGTTCCAGGACCTGGTCAATACGTCTTTGTCGTACATTATTACCAGCCAGATCATCCAGGTGAATATTTCTTGGGTTCTATTCCTCATGAACAGCAAAAATGTTTCTTATGTAATGTATTGTTAGGTACGTAATGTAAGGTACTGCTTACTTGATTATTTATATTTATCTTCCCTTGATTCTTATCTTGCATTCAGGGTACAAGCTTGATACTGTCGTACAAAATGGACAATATCATGAGGGAAAACTTCCCATTCGTCACTGTCCATCCAGTTCTGGATGTCGCTCAGTAATTCAACAGTTAGATGGAGGAAATCGAACTCTGCTCACAGACTCCTTTATTCTCACATTGAAACAGCCAACTCGCTTTGGTGTTTGGATTGATTATGTTCTGGTTGTGCCAGCTGAACAATTCAATGACAACATTCTTGAGCAGGATGATTTGGATCAAACAGGAGTTTTCATCAGTCAGTGTGGGCAAAATCACTTCTACTTGGACCCCAAAGTCAAGGGCTTCTGCAAGGACTCTGCGTTTTCACTCACCTCTGCTTACAACAGTGGAGCTCTTCGATGTGGATGTGATTATCTGGGATCAACAAGCTTTGAATGTGAGAAATTTGGCGGTCAGTGCCCATGTAAACCAAATGTCATTGGAAGACAGTGCTCAGAGTGTAAGAATGGGTACTATGGCTTTCCTAATTGCCAACCTTGTGACTGTCCTTCTACTGCCACTTGTGACAACACCGGTAACTAACTCATGAAATTTATAAGTACATTGACTTTTAAGTATCAAAATGAAACAAATAAAAATAATTTTAATTGTTTTTTTGTTTTTTGTTTTTGTTTTAATCAGGAAGGTGTTTGTGTGCTCCTAAAATCAGAGGCGAAAAATGTGATCAGTGTGAAGAAAACACTTTCAATTTTGACTCTTATTTTGGGTGTGAGGATTGTAACTGTTCGCCCTTGGGTGTTATTAACAATAATTTACAGTGTGACCTTGTTAACGGAAGCTGTTCGTAAGTCCTTCAATCATTCATGCATTTGGAAACATTCTCCTAAATATATAAATAATTGACATTGAATCTGGGTTTTGTTTTTTCAAGGTGTAAACCGAATATTGTTGGTCGACAATGTGACAAGTGCTTAGAAGGGTACTGGCTTTTCCCTCAATGTCATATCTGTGACTGTGATCTGCGTGGAAGCAAGGAGGAAATTTGTGACCAGGTATGCATCAATTTATTTCTGTAAAACACTTGTTTTCCATTGTAAAGATTTATTTTTCTCAACACTTTGTTATCAATGATCATTTCAGAGTACTGCTCAATGCTTCTGTAAAACCAATGTGGAAGGTGAAGCTTGCGATGTCTGTATTGATGGCACTTTTGATATTCAAGCCAGCAATGTGGAAGGTTGCACAAAGTGTTTCTGTTTTGGCAAAACAAGTCGTTGTCAGAGTGCTGCTCTTTTCCGTGCCCAGGTAATGTACAAACTGTTAAGTTAGAAATGTGTGCTATGCCCTCATTGGCTTGAAGTTACGTATTCAGTTTGCTTTCTGTCATAGATTCAAAGCATGGATGATTGGGAACTAGCCACTATTACCTACCAGCCTAACGTTGTCATAACACCGATGCAAAGTCGTCCCGAGCCTCCTGGCCTTGAGGGGATTGTAGCGGACTTGACAGGTAGTGAGGTTTTTGACAAAGTGGCATTTTTCAAGGCTCCCAAGATGTTTTATGGAAATATGCTCACTGCATATGGTGGAAATTTGAATTACACAATTTTCTACACTACTGGCTTGTTCGGTAAGTGGTTATGGCAATGCTATTTCTCATTTTTAGTTTAGCATAGTTTGTTGATAACAGTATCTTGACACTTTTCTCTATTTTCTTTTCTCATTAGGTGAAGCCATAGCAGCACCTGATGTTATTTTGCATGGCTCTGCTACAAATCAATATCTTCTCCACTTCAGCCTTGAGCAGCCAGCTGCAACTATAAAGTTCGATGGGTCTCTTCCAATAATTGAAAGCAACTTTGTCTTGAGCAATGGATTAAAAGTATCAAGGGAAGTACTGATGCAGACTCTGCAGACTTTGGATGAGATCTACATCAGAGCTACCTACTGGGAAGCAAGTGTCACATCAAGGTAAGCATTGTTGACAATTACCCTGTTTATGCTATTGTAAGGTCATTTTGAAGTGGGCAAAACACAGCGAACATTATTTTTCCAGACTCCTGAATGTGAGTTTGGATACAGCTCAAGAGCAGTATAACCCTGATCATGGCGTAGCTCATGCTGTGGAACAGTGCCTCTGCCCACCTGGCTACAAGGGTTTGTCATGTGAAGATTGTGCTCCTGGGTATTACCGCACTCAAGCTGGGCCTTATGGTGGATACTGTGTCCCTTGTCAGTGTAATGGGCATTCTGATGTTTGTGACCCTGTGTCTGGTATTTGCATGGTAAGTGACTGCTTGGTGAACAACATGCTGTAGCAATATTTTATCCTGAGAGTTAAAAGAGAGGAGGCATGCACAAGTTTGATTATCTTTACCTTTTTGATAAAAAGTACCTTTGCCTTTTTTTTGCATTTTACTTTAGGATTGTGAACATAACACCACAGGCGACCACTGTGAAGAGTGTAGTACAGGCTACCATGGAGATGCCAGTGGAGGAACACCGTACGACTGCCTCATTTGTGCCTGTCCTTTGCCAATTGCTTCAAACAAGTATGAATTGACTACTTTGCTGTAAACTGGTGATATACTTATCAATTTCTGCTTTATTGACTTTTTTTATCTTCATATTCAGCTTTGCTACAGGCTGTTTGGTAAGTCCAGATGGAGACAGCATTAGTTGCGATTGTAAAGAAGGCTATTTCGGAGCTCGCTGTCAATCATGTGCTGCTGGTTACTACGGACGTCCAGAAGTTCAAGGTATGTTACCCATTTAGCTTCTACTAAGGTGGATGTTTCACCGCTTATGACATTCTCTTACTCTCTGTTATTTTCAGGTGATTATTGCAAACCATGTGTGTGCAACAACAACATTGATCCATCTGATGCAAACTCTTGCGACTCTGTAACTGGAGAGTGTATGACTTGTTTGAATAACACTTTTGGAGAAAGCTGTCAATATTGTGCACCTGGATATTTTGGGGATGCTATTGACAAGAAAGACTGTCAAAGTAAGTAATATTTTTGTCATAAGATTTTTGGGGAAAGAAAAGATGGATTCTGCATTCAAACCAGTTATAATTGACTATTGCACTATTTTTCCTCCTAGGTTGCATATGTGATAAGTGTGGCACAGCACAATGTAACAATTTTTCTGGCATATGTGAGTGTTTACCAAATGTGGCTGGTGAGAAATGTGACACCTGCGCTCCTGATCACTATGGATTCAGTACTTGCAGGGTGAGAAATACCAAACAATTTTTTTAAAATTATTTTTATTAAGTGGTTAGATACCCATGTAAAATACATTTCAAAATGTTTTTTATTAGGGTTGCACTCCTTGCGACTGTGGCCTGGCCTCTAACAGCACACAGTGTGATGATGTGACTGGACAGTGTCGGTGCAAACCTGGTGTCACTGGGAGAACTTGTGATAGATGCATACCAGGCTACTGGAACTATGGCCCAGAAGGATGCGTCTGTAAGTATTGGAAAAACTATCATTTTTGTTTCTAATTCTTAATTGTCGAATTTTGTTCTAATTATAAGAAATAAAACTAAAATTAGAAATTCTTAAAAATTGCTCTTGTGTTTTCAGCATGTGGATGCAACCAGGAATATTCTGTCGGATTTGGCTGCAATGCAGCAACAGGTCAATGTGAGTGTTTGCCAGGTGTCATCGGTGAAAGATGTGACCGCTGCCCTTACCGTTGGGTCCTCAAGGATGATGAGGGTTGTTTCGAATGTGATGCCTGTACTCATGGATTGCTAAATGTCACTGATGAGCTTGCTGCAACAATTGACCCCCAGCGTGCTGATTTTGAGGTACATAAACGCATTTACAAATGTTGAAGACAAAGAAGTGACTACAAAAATTTGGGTCTGAAATTAAAAATGTTATTTTTCCTATGTAGTCAGCAGCTGCCAGCCATTTCACACAGAAACGTCTTGAGTATATAAATGAGACTGCTTTTGACATGGCACCAATTGTGGAGAAATTAGAGCGTGTTGATTTGGAACCAATCACAAAGTCTGTTCAAGATCTGACAAAGGATGCTGACCAACATAGCCGTAATGTAAGAGCATTGATTTCAATTCTTTTCTTTTTATTTTAATAAAGGATGCATTTTTTCATTTTAAGAGGCTTACTGAGTGAATCCATTTTGATGCAGGGTCAATACAAAATGGAGACAGCTGAGCAGACAGCTCCTACTGGTAATGCAGTTCGCCAAGCATCTCTTGATTTGGAAAAGTCCATGTATCAGGCTGCAGACAAAGCAGAAGCTACTGTACAGGAGATTAATAACATAACATTTAGTTTAGAGGCTGGATCAGGTACTTTAATTTTCTTTGTCTTGTTAATTTTTTTCCTTCATTGTCATTAATTTTTTTTATTTTTTGTCCAATAATAACAATTTGCCCAAAACAAATACAAGAAAAATAGTAAATAAAAATATTTTTATTCCAAAAGGTCCTCAGACTGACTACTCCATCCGACTTGGAGAAAAACTTCTGAAGGAAATGGAAGAGCAGGATTTCACTGATCCAGAAGATGAAGCGGAGCGCGTTTTATCTAAGGCTGAGCAGGTCAAAGAAGATATGACAAAGTTTGCTGAACCGGTCACAAACCACACACGTCTTTTGAGTGAGCTTCTAAAGGAACTGGATGAATTTAACAAGAAATTAGAGGACTTAAGAAACAATTCTGACTCCACCATGAAAAAATCAATGGAAACACAGATTCTAAATCATCAAAACAAGTAAGCAGTTCAAAATTTTCATGTGTTTTCTCATTTTTATTCAGCAATATTCTGTAGCGTTTATTGTCTCTCCTCTTGAAGAAACTCGAAGGTAATCAGCAAAATGAACACAGTCAAGGAGTTGGCAAAAACAGCTCAAGATATCTTGGATGAAGCCAAGCAGATGCTAAACATCACCGCCACATTAATCATAGATGCCAAGAAGGACTTCAGTCAAATTGGTTAGATATTTAGACAATTTTAACACATGCAGTGTTCACTTTCTGCAAATTGATGTACTAGGTGCACTTGAATGAATTATTATGTTTGTTTTAGAGATTGAAGCGACTCGTGTTGTCGGAGCCAAGAATAGTCTTAATGACTCAATCAATGAACAGGCAGTGAAACTAAATGAGCTGGGTGATGTTGTAATTAGTGCAGATATACATGCTAATACTTTGGCAGAAAGGGTAAGCTTCAGTTAATGTTGTGTCTTTATATATGCCTTAAATGATTCATAATTATTTTTAGAATGACATTTTGTGACAACATTACACCATTCCAGATGAATGTGATGTGTGTAAAGTAACAATTGTATTATTTTCTCTTTAGGCCCAAGAGTTAGAAAGGCAGCTATCACCATCCAGAGATGAATCAGAGGTTGCCCTTACTGCAGCAAATGCATATGTGGATATTGTAAATGCTACTCAAGAGGCTCTGAAAATTGCTGAACAAGCCCAGCAAGCAGCACAGAATGCCACAGATATGGTAAACACACACATGTTTTATTTTCAATTTTCCAATGAAGCACCCATGTTCCTGGTGTGTTGTTAAACATTTTTTCTTTTTTATGTAGATTGGAGGACTTGGTGACAGAACTAGTGAATCACAGACTCGTTCTGTGGAGCTTCTTCAGGATGCACGCAGAAGACTAGAAGAAGCTCAGGGTACACTTGCTCCAAAACTGAAAATTGCAAAGCACAATGTGAAATATGTAGAAGATCTCACAAGCTCTGGAAAAAAAGGAATTGATGACATTGAAAAGTAAGGTTCTGTTACAATGCTTCTTTAGTTAGTATGTTAAGTTCTAAACACAGACTTCTAACCAACTTTTCTTTGATTTGCAGGGGCCTTGAAAATATTCCAAGTCAGTCATTAGTGGATTCTGTGAATATGGCAAGGGATGAGTCTGCAAGAGCTCAGGAGTCTGTGCAAGAAGCCATTTCAGGCATCAGCGACATATTAACAATGCTTCCAGAACAGTCAAAAATGGCTAAACAAGTTCCTAAGGACTTTGGAGATTCCCGTGACGCTGTCAGTCAGGCTCACAACCAATGTAAGAGATAGTATGCATGTTTGTTTGTATGGGCTGGGGGTGGGGTACAAACTCTTCACTATTTGGTTTAAGTGCACTCATTTTGTTATTTGTGTCTGTTCCAGTGAAATCTCTGCCAGAAGTTAGAACCTTTGATGATACTGCAACCCGTGTAAAGGCAAGGCAAGATGCTCTGAATACAACAGTTTCCAATACCCGAGACAATATTGAAGAATTGAAACGGAAAGTTTCTGAAGCAAGAGAGACTACCAACAGGTACATTATTTACCAAATACTTTATTTGAACAAAAATCTGTGCCTAAGAATTATTCTTGATTATTGGATTTACTGTACATTTTGAAACTGAGAATTGATAATTTGTGATTGCACAGAATTAAAGTTGGCGTGAAGTTCTATCCGAGCACAACATTGCAGTTACGGAACCCAGAAAGTCTGGCTCAGCAATCAACGTCTTCACGAATTTCAGTCTTCTTCAAAACAGACCAGCCCAATGGCTTTGTGTTGTACCTTGGTAATGAAAAGGATTCTAATAGAAAGTTGCGTCGAACAAAGACAGTGAGTGTTTTTCTTGAGTTTCTTCCATTGAATCCATAACTGCTTCTCTTTTATAAACACCTGTCGTAAATTCTTCCCTAAGGATGATTATCTTGCTTTGGTGATTGAAAATGGCTATCCAGTTCTCACTGTGGACCTTGGTTCGAAACCTCAACGCGTTATTGTTAATAAGATAGTATCTGACAACAAATGGTACCAAGCCATCATAGAAAGGTTTGTTTTCTGGCATTCTTTGAGTTGCTTTTACATTTTGCGAGTTTTACTCACACAACTAATTAAAATTTTGACTTTCAGAACGGGCAAGAGTGCTCGTTTGACAATTCGAGAAGAAGGTAGAGATGGAGAAGAAATTTTACATACCAAAGAGGATGTTATCAATGGCACCAACTCAATTCTGAACCTTGATCCTGAGCATTCTAAGCTTTTTGTTGGTGGTTTTCCAAGCTCCTTCAAAATTCAAGATGAGGTAAAAGAATCATGGTTTGATGGTGAAATGGAAGATCTTGTTGTTGGAGATACACCTGTGTCCCTGTGGAACTTTGTGGATGGAGAAAACAATCAAAATGGTTCAAGGGAAAGGTAAGAGCATAATAAATAAGCATAATTGTGATTTACTGCATCTCCATGAGCCTTTTTAATCTAATTATTATATTTGACAATGTTTCTACTTTTAGAAACCAGCTGGTGAATCTGACACCAAACACTGGTTATCGATTCAATGGTGCTGGTCATGTTGCTCTGGACTCACGTTCTTACCTTCAGAATGAACGCTCTGCTGTACAGTTCAAATTTAAGACAAGAGTACGCAATGGACTCCTCTATCTTATTGGAAATGATCAACAATTCTTGGCTGTTGAGTTGAGGGATGGAAGAGTTTTATACCAGGTATGAAGTTTATGGAGGAAATATATCAAACACCCAATCGAATTTTAATGTTTAGTGTGTAAAATCATTTCTAAAAAAAAACCAAAAACATTTTGTTTTATCAGTTTGACCTAGGGGATGGCCAGGTGCGAATATTATCTCCAGATGGAATGAAGTACAATGATGGGAAGTGGCATACTGTTGAAGCAGGTCGTGATCGAACAGCAGGTCTTCTGAAGGTCGATGGAGAAGAATCTGCTAAGGTAGAGGAATGGTGTTCCCAATCATGAACTTAGCCGTAGCTGTTTGTTTTCTTTTTCATATTCGTTTGCTGATTTTCGTTTTCTTTTGGCAGTCAAAGTCTGGGGGATACATTGAAGATCTTGTTCCTTCAGAAGCAATGTACTTTGGAGGGTACCCTGATTTCCATTCTTATAAGGATGTGACTAACATTGATTTTGATGGATGCATAGATCATGTGCAAATTGAGAGTGGTACGATTGATCTTAGCAAACATTTGAAGGCCACTGGTGTATCTCCAGGTTGCCCACCAAAGGTATGAGAAGTAGCTTTTTTTAAAACTCATAACTACCTTCAACAATGTGAACATACACTAAGTGTTAATTTCATTTCCAGTTCGTTGGACAAGTTTCATTTACTGAGAAGGCTCCAGGATACTTGCGTTGGGCAAAGGTCAATGCTTATGACGAAATTCAGTTGAACTTGAGATTTAAAACGTCATCTTCCCCCGGATTGATTGCATACATAACAGATGAAGATCAGACTTCGACTCTCTCTCTGTCTATGGTTGATGGCACCCTTGTCTTGCGGTCAAAGAATGCTGATGTCACTTCCCATCCAACTCAGTATAACGATGGACAGTGGCATGTAGTTACTGCAACCTATGACCGCAATGGACTCCAGTTGGATGTTGATGACTATGAAATGTTCAGGTATATTTCTTTATTCAATATGTTTCGTTTTCCTTCCAGAACAAGAGATGTGCAATATTATGCAGGAAGGAGTTCCTACTAAGGATTCCTGTTAATATTTTGCATCAAAGTGTAAAACTTACCGCCTGATGTGCTTTTTATTGAGATCTGTAATGGAGATCAGCTTTGTGCTAAAAGGAAACTCTCCTCTAATTTTCTATTTTTTTCTTTTAAGGACTCCAAATACTGGTTACCCACTACAGATCCAGGATGGAAGTCTTTACTTTGGTGGACTACCTAAGGATTACAATTTGGTACCTGGGGCCAGTGCTTCTGCTAACCCTTTTACTGGCTGTCTAGCTGATGCTACAATTGGAGGTGTTCTTATCAACTTTGCAAATGTTACTGACCGCCGCAATGTTGTTCTCAATAAGTGCCCAATGGGATCAGACCCAGTCGACTACCCTGCACCTTCACGTATGTTTCACCCTAGCGGCTACTGTTAAAATTTTAACTGAGTAACTGAAAGTGCACAATTTCATTCTGTGGTTGTGATTGTTTTATCATTAATTTTCTGGTGTTTTTGTTTAATTTTTTAGCTGTTGATGGAGAGGAGGTTGCAACTGATGAGGAAATAGGTAAAGTGAAGTCAGTGTAGTGATTGTTATTACTTAGTGTTTGCTAGGTTCATGTTTGACGTATATCAATCATGTTTTATCCAGATGAACCTAGTCCTGTGACATGGCCTCCGCCTCCCACTGAGCCAACGCCTGTCACCCCTCCCACTCCAGCTCCCACCCCAGCTGGGCAGTGTGTGCTTCCATTTAGTCCGGCAAGTGACCCATCTGTCACAGAAGCAAATGGAATAAGATTCGGTCAGTCATCTGCCAATTTTTCAATGCTGTAGGAATTAATGTTATTGTTGTTATACTACAGCTTAAAAATAAACTCTTTGTTGATACAGGAACTAAAGCGTTCAGCCGCTTTGAATTTGGATCTCTTCCCAAGCAACCAAGGAAGAGTTACGAACTCACATTGGAATTCAAGACAGAGCAACCAAATGGAACCCTTTTCTTTGTCTCCGATAAAAACTATGTTGATCACATTGCTCTCTATCTGATAAATGGGAAGGTAAATTTTAACTCTCTGGCAGAGTTGTAGTGTTTCTGCTGTCACATCAGTGCTGAATTTGTATCTCACTTCTTTTTTAAAATTTAGGTTCACTACAGTTTTAACTGTGGATCTGGAGCTGCTCTTCTTGTCAGTAAAGATGCATATAATGACAACGCATGGCATACTGTTTTGTTCACCCGTAAAGATACAGTTGGCCAGCTTGTCATTGATGAGTCTATAGTGGCAGATGGGGAATCTTCAGGCAATACCAAAACTCTTAATGTTGAACCTCCATTCCTCTTGGGAAGCTTGTCTGAATCTGTTTATTCTGTACTGAAAGAAAGGAATAACTCTCTGAGTATCCTGAGTGTAAGTGTTTGTTTTATTTTGTACCATTATTTTTATAATATAGTCAACAAAATATTGACGTATCAGTTCAGAGTAACATATGTTTTTTCTTTCTCTTTAGAACATCCCTGGATTTGTTGGTTGCATACGCAGTCTGAAAATGAACAAAAGACCTGTGGTAAATCGTACACTATCTGATGGTACTTTGCCTTGTTCTGATAAGGTTGAGGAAGGATTCTTCATTGGACCAGAACCTGGCTACATCAAAGCTTGTGAGTGATCTTTTTGTTTAACTTTAGCTGTCAGTTTGTTCTTAAATTCATACAGCATACAGTATTTTGCAACTGTTTCTGTCATTGCAGTGGACAAATTCCGAGTAGGTTTCGATATTGATATTTCTTTGGAGATAAAGCCTCGGTACACATCTGGTATTCTGGTTGCTGTTCATGGTGCCAGAGACTATTTGCTCTTACAAATGGTGAATGGAACTATCAAATTCACTGTAGACAATGGGCTTGGTCCCATAACTGTCTCCTACAAACCTGTCCAACCCCAGGATGTCTGTGATGGCCAGTGGATCACAATACAAGGTACATAATCACGCTTGGTGCACTCTTGAAGCTTTATCAGGGTGTCTGAACTTTGGCCAACACTTGTCAGAAGTGAAATAAGTCTTAGAAAGACGCAAATCTGATTAGTGGTGATACATTTGTTGCTGTCAGAGTCATCTATCACTTTTTTTCACTCTTTTGCCTTTTTTATTTTACAGCTGTCAAAACTAAGAACGTGGTGACTCTTGGAATCAATGACTTCTTTGTTGAGCCGTTTGTCGGTGGTCAGGGCAGTGATGCCACTGATACAAGGCATCCTCTATACGTCGGAGGGCATCCAAATCCTCAGGAACTGCGTGGAGCTGAGACCACGGAGCAATTTGTTGGATGTGTTAAAAATGTGGCCATTGTGAGAGACAACAAAAATATTGCTGTGACAATGACTGCAGTAAGAAGTTATGGAAGTGTCATCAGCAATGTCTGTCCAACAATTTGAAGTGTGATTTAGTCATTCTGAAAGAAACCCAAGTGAACTCTAGTGAAGATGAGGACCAAGACAATTTAAGACAATTTATCTGCACTGCCATCATGTGAATACCTGTCCAGTTGTTGATGTTTGCCATTCTTAAGTAGTACAATACTAGTATACTGTTAATTTATTTTTAGTACTTATTCTGTCGTGTGCTAAATTTATGAATTAATTTTAGTGGATTAAGTGATTTAGGTGAATATAGAAGCAGCTTACTGTTTTGGGTTCTTTTCAGTGCTTTTACAAAAGTTTAACGAGAGGGGAAAAAAGAAAGAGGTAACAAATACGCTCACTTTTGTGAGAGTGTGCACATATGCTACATCTTTCTCAAGTTCATGTGATAGCTGAAAATTCAGTAAAGGCCATCAGCCTGTTAAATTTTCTCTTTCGTCAGGAAGCATAAATGTTTTTAAATGCAGATCTTTGACTGATTTTCTATACCATACAACACTTGTATAAATTAGCATGTGCCATTGTAGGGATAAAGATGTGTAACTACCTTTGTTTGTCTGATTGTTTTCTTCTGTATTTGTTTGTGTTTGTATGTATGTTTGTAAACTATGTAAGTACAGTATGTCCGTATGTATGCATGTATGAATGAGTTGAGTTTGTACAGGTACGAGTCTCTGAAAGCCATCAACAGTTACACTTGTGCATTGAGAAGAGTCTGTTTATTTCCATTATTTTCCTCCATTGCTCTTTGAGACAATTGGAAATAATCAATATTTCCACATGATGTAGGAATATGTTCATTGACAGCCAGTGTTAATGCATAGTTATGAAATCCATTGGCCCTTATGGTTCTCATGTGACAACCACAATAATATGCACTCAGAGGAAGTCTGTTAATGTCAAAATTTAATTAGCTAAATAATGCATTGAGACATTTTTTAAATTCTTGGAAAAGCGAGTGGGATTTTTCTTATGGTGGTCACTGAATTATTGTCTCCCAAAGAATAGCAATTTAAAAGCGTTCAAGAATCATCATATTGTCAGAACTCATCTCAATGTATTCTGATCGTTTCTTAATTTTGTACACGGGTGTATTATAAATACTGCATGGAAATTGTTAACAAAACATGTTTGACTTCAATACATTGCTGCAAAAACAAATCTGAAACACTTAGTGCAATTTGATTTTGAAGCAATAAAAGAATGATTGTTATTTATAAAGCACAATTTTTTCTCTCTGGAAATTTTTCAGGTATTAACAGAATTTAATGTATTGTATTTTTTTAAGTTCAGTCATACTGAATGCAGAACTGACTTTAACTCCTGCCTCATATTAGTCTCGTAATATTTTATTTTAATAGAAACAATTCTTGTGGCTTACTGACATAAGTGAAAAGTGATATCTCTGTCACTGAATTCAGTCAATTCAGTAAAATGCTCTGCATCCAGGTTGTTGCTTATAATGAGAAGCACAATTCTAAATTCCCTTTTGAGACGGGCAAGCTGAAAAGAATCATTAATGGTTCGGACCCCTTCCAAGTTACCGGTAATTGCTAGTGGACGGTTATTCTCTTCTGTTGTGCAATCATTTTTACAGGGTTGACGTTTGCAGTCGCAACCAGTCTGAATTACTTTTAGTTGACTCAGAGGAACATGCTTCAGTTTCATGGTAGATTGCCTGCAGTCCACTTCGAACACATCATTGAATTCAATGCTTTTCAATGGAAGCATATGTAGATTCATTGAAATCAAGTGCCTCTCTGCTACTAAATCTGTATTGCGCAAGCAAAATTTTTGAAGGAGGGGTGAAACATTAATTATTTCAGGAATGGATGCCCTGTTGGTGATACTCCCTTCCAGTCTCAAAACTTTCAAACTCTTACATGATTCAAGTAACTGATACAGCTCACTATTTGTGATCGAGCTGAACTGACTGAGACTTATTTCATTTATGGTTTGTAAAGTATCTTTAAATTTTAGTAATTTATACAATCCCGACTGATGTTCTATTCCAGCAATGGATCTGCCTGTCACATGAAGGCTAGTTAAACTTTTCAACTTGTCAACAAGACCTTCCATTTCAGATATATCAATTAAAATTTCTTGGAGGGATTCGTGACATTCTAGGACACATCGTTTTATCCCAACATTTGCAGCACATGTCATAGACAGCTTGATTGATTTTAAATGCGATTTGTTTCTGAGTATTAAAGTTTGAATGAAACTAGGCTTTTGCTGCCATTTTAGTTTTTCTGAGAATTCACTAAAGTCTTTCAAGTCTAAAATTTTGATTTTGCTGCAACCAGGCACCTGCATCAGTTCGCCAAAATACCACTCTGTACTAAAGCCCCCAAATAAACTGAGGTGCTCCAGATTTTTCATTTGGCCGAGCAAAGTAAATAAAATGCCAGGTCTTACATTGCGATCTGTTATTGCCTAACATGTCTGGCCATCATCTCCAAAGGAGACAAGTTCATCATTTAAACATAAGGTAAGAGATTCAAGATGTGTGCAGAACTTTTTAAGTATTGCTACCACTGTACTTGGAGCTGTTCGACAACTACAAAGAAAATCCAATCTGGTCACATCACTGACCTCAGCAGAAAGCAATGCTTGTGATGCAGTTTCTTCCATTGTTTCATGCCCACCAAGATGCAAATACTTTATTTGAGTATTTGCATAACTCATCATTTTTAAAAACATGTCTTTTTTTAAGAAATTGTAAAAGATGAACCTGTTTCTCCACAGAGCTGGATCAGATGATAGTTTCCTCCACTTTTTACAAACATCGGGGATAATTGAAAGAATGGTTTCATTACTCAGGTATCGGAATATCAGTAACATCAGCTCATCAGGGAAGGTTGTGATAAGTCCGACAGCCTGGAACAAGTTAAAGAAAAATTCTTGGTTTGAAAGATGATCATTTTATTTGGAGTGGCACTTTAAAACGCAAAACATAAAATAGACGGACACACCTCGCCATTATTTCCTCCATCGTTTAGCAAAAGCGCATTCCCTGCTTCATTCCCTCCGATTCGCTACGCCCGTTTCTTGGGACGCATGCGCAATGTAGAGCGCCATTTATGAGTCCCAGTATAACCCCTTCCGCCACCCTTCCCTCAACTAACTCCGTGCTTTACTTGACTCCTACATGGCCTAGAGTTGTGAAGGATTTCAGCTGACCGGTGAAGCGCTACAGTTGAAGCTAGCGCCTTCGCAAGTTTTCGGAAACATCATGTCGCGATCTATCGGCGGTTGGCGGAAGCAGACACGGAGGCCGGTCGGTGCCGGTCCGTAGCGAGTTGAGGAGAAGCAATCAGCGGCAAACACAAGTGGACATCTAACTTATTTCATGTCATGGATTTTGTGCGGTAAGTGGCTTTTCCTGCTATTGTATTCACAACTCATCTTGTTGCAGTTTACCCGGCCTGAAATTTTGTGTGAAGTCAGCGAAGTGAGAAACATGCGTGTTGAGTAGGAATTTTGCAGGCGTTGTTTACATCTAGGCTGAGCACTTGAGAATATGTGCAAAGTACGTCTTTTTGCTGGCAGTACCTTGACCAAATTTTGTTTTAAGCCCCGTGAAGACGTCATATCAATCAGTTTTATAACATTAATCTATTATTTGTAAGTTTTGAGGCTATGCAGTGCATCAGGCACGACACATATAGTGTCATACAGTAAACTCGTTATAAGTCGGGTTTTGGATACCGGCCCTCGGTTCGCAGGTTTAAACGCCGCTCCCCGAGGACCCAAGCTCGCGCGAAGACAATGCGAGAACCTTAGGGGCTCGACCAGGCCATAAAACTATGAATGCACTATGAATGCGAGTGCGACCCAAGCAACATCTGGAAACTTTTCTGGGCTCTTCGCTATAAGTAGGGTCGCTCCCCCCAAAATACCCTACTTATAGCGGGAGTTTACTGTACAAACCGCGACAAGCCCTTCGTGGTATGCCAATTTTTGGCCTTTCTTGTTACCTGCCTTAGCAAATAGTAAATCGACGAACCCGGTTCACTCTTAGTAAATTTAGTAATTTTCTGAAATAATGGGTAAAGACGAGAAGAAATTTTGTAGAAGGTACCAGGAAGGTAAACAAAGCAACCTAATACGAAAGTCCAAAAAATTGGCTACGGGTTAGTGATATAGCTGGGCAGTCCGGAACAAAAAAGATTCACGCGTTTGTTTACATCTGCATAGAATCCAGAAACGTCAAAATCCTTGAAAACTAAATTAAAAACTTCAAAAATTCGAAGACACCCGAAATTTTGGGGGAAAATCTGTAGGAAATTAACGTATGTCCGCATAGGTGTAAGCGAGTTCCTGTGCTCTGATTTCAGATCCAGGCGCCGGGGCTGGGGCACGACGTCAAGCAGTGGCAGCTGGGCAACCTGCTCCTCGGCCTGGTCCATGAGCAGCAGGAGCCGCAGGGGCAGGAGCCGGAGCGCAAGCCGCTGCCGACGAGGAGCCCCCTCCAGGACCTTCAGAGACTCCAGGAGGACGTCCAGGACCTCTCCTTCTAGGGTCTCCAAGTTCTCTGCCAGGAGCTCCAGATCTCCCTCTAGGATCTCCAGATCTCCCTCTAGGATCTCCAGGGATCCGTCCAGAATTTCCAAGTCCCCCTTCAGAACCTCCATACCCCTCTTCAGAACCTCCACGGGCTCTCCTTCCAGGATCTCCAGGTTGCCCTTCCGGACTTCCAGGTCTTCCTCCAGGACCTCCAGGGCGTCATCTAGGATCTCCAGGGTTTCTCCCGGACCGAGCCAGCGCTCCCGCCATCCAGGACGGCGTGCGTCAAACAATATCTTGCGCCCCGCCAACCGCCTATACTCCGACCGGAAGTCGGAGTCCCGGAACCAGGACTCCCGAGCGAGCTCCCAAGCCAGCTCCACCCGTCCTGCACCTCGCCGTTCCCCCGTGCATGAGGTGACCCGCCGCCTCCGGAATCTGTCCCCACTACGGACTGCGGGGGAGGACCGCGAGGGAGGCTACCCGCGGAGCTCCGACTCCAGGCACTCCTCACTGGCACCCAGGCGCAGCAGCTGGAACGACGTGGATGACAGCCGCGAGGACCGCGACGACGAGGATCGCTGCTGGAAGCGACAGCGCATCGAGGCCGCGGGGGACGAAGGGGGAGAGCTGAGCAAGGCGGAGCGCCTCCGACTGGCGTGTGGAATAACCGCTGCCGGGCACGGCTACAGGAGGCGATCGCAGCACAACAGCAGGGGCTCGTCGTCAAGGACGTCGTCGACCAGCAAGACTCGCCGAGGAGGCACGCGCAGCGAGAAGGAGGACGGTGTGGACGAGGACGAGGACGAGGGCCCGCACGCCGCCCGCTTCCGGCGCGTGTTCGGCGTCAAGCCACGGCCCCGGCCGCACCTCAGAGAGCCCCGCGACGACCGGAGGAGCCGCCGGGGGCCGCACTCCAACGGCTTCATCCGCGGCCACTGCTTCCGGGTCACCTTCGGCGGCGACCGGCCGAGAGACTTGAGGCTCGGTCTGAGGGATCAGCGCAGGGCTCGCCGCGAGGCCCGCCGCGAGGCCCGCCGCCTGCCCAGCGTGGACCCCGTCGACCGGGCGGCACTCAACCAGGCGCGCCGACACCTGCACGCCGGAGTGGATGCCGCTAAGGAGCTGATCCGTGAGAAGATGAAGGAGGCCCTCGCCCTGGCCAAGAAGCTCAAGCAGCACCCCTGACTTGCTCTGATCTGTGATTTTTTTTCTTTTCTAAAAATTTCTGTAATTCGTGATTCTAGATTTATATTGAAGAAAAATAATTTTTTTTTGGAATAGTTGTCTCATTAAGCCAATTTTTGTTGTTGCAAATGTTGATTTTATTTTGTTAATGACGTAAAGGAATTATTTTGTATAACAGTTGTCCTGTAAAGCCACATTTTCTTATTTACCACCTTGTGAAGAACTTAGACATAGGCAGAGATGTTCTGTCTATGCATTTTTTTTTTTCGTCTTCAAATTATGTTTTTAGTTTTATATCAAAGGAAAAGTGTGATTTTTTGGAAGAGCCCTGTGTACAGACAAATATTTTTGTCACGGTATTGTTTCAAACTGAGACATTCACCAATTGTTTTAATGCAGCATAGGACAGTTTGGTTTAGAAGCAATATATTTCTCCTTTCATATGTCTTATTTTGGCTGAATTGAAGAATTTGATTTTATGTCATTTCTCTCTTTTTGTTCGTATCAACTATTAAGACATTCTCATTTTGTGAGTGAACCTCATAGAGTAATTGAGATGTATTTATGATTAGAGCATAATTACTATTGATTAATACTGTGTACTTTTCACTCTAAGTTGCCTTAACTTGTACAAATTTATTTAATATAACGTATTACTGCAATTAAGTGTCTTTATTTTCCCCAACTTTTTCTTTTTAGTTGGAGTGGAGAGAAATCAATTTATTTTTATCAAGATGTGACAGTTTGAGATTTAAGATATATGACATCACATGAATACTTAGTCAGGTTTTATAAATTACAGAAGGGAATACCCTTTACTCTACCCAGAAATTTAGGTAATTTCAGACTATGATTGATAAAGGTGACAATGTGTATACCAAGTGCCTGAAAAATTTAGTGCGCCGGGGGCC